>VMKM01000646.1:0-272385 GCA_008360985.2 Macquaria ambigua | reverse complement strand
GTCTGGTTGTCGCCCGCCATCGGGATGTCACTCGCAGTCTGGTTGTCGCCCGCCATCGGGATGTCACTCGCAGTCTGGTTGTCGCTCGCCGTCTGCGTCTGGTTGTCGCTTGCCATCGGGATGTCGCTCGCAGTCAGGTTGTCGCTCGCTGTCTGTACATCATTGTCAACCTTCTCAGTTTTGAGCTCTGTTGGTCTGTTCTGTCTGGTTCTCAGTTTCACGTGGCCAACTGATACCTCAGCTTCCACTTCATTGGTTTCCAGTTGTACTGAAAGAGACATTTGATTAACAATGTACAACTAAGTAACGAGTGATGTTCAACTTCTCTAGACCTTGACACACTGCTTTGAAAATTCACTGCCAAAACAGACTTGAGACTTGCTTTCAAGACTTGACCCCAAAAGACCAGTCCAGTGTAGTTGATTTTATTGCAACCTGGTAGAACAAATGTTCTTACTGCATCCATGATGTCATATCGTATGTAGGTATACTATAATTGTTGCACAATTTTAAGTTGACAACAGCCGCTGTATACTTGACATTGTTTGGTCAAAGTAGTTTTAATTAGACTGTTGAAAGCATTAAACTGAAAACCACATTGTTCACAGAACCTGCTCACTTTCTTTAGCATCTTGCCGCTTCTTACCTCTCTTTGTCCTCTGCAGCCCATTATCAGGTCTTTCATTTGTTCCACCAACTGGCAAACAAGAGCCTATGGACAGTACACATGGTGTTAATCAAATGTTCGTGCTGTTTGATGGCACAACATATCACCAACTTGTTACAGCTAAAAGACATTTCAGGAATAAAGGAATTTTCAAAAGTTACAGCAAGGCATACTCTAGTAGCCAAGAGATTTTGGCTAACCTTTCTCTTTCATTTGCTATACTTCACTACCAATTTCTTAAACACACGCTTCAAACAGAAGGAATATAAAAACCTTTGGCAAACCAAACGGTCAGCGCACAAATAAGCAAGACCCGAACAGCTCCCATTGCTTCAGTCACCAAGGGAAAATGCTACCTGTGCCACATGCCAGGTTTTAAGAAGCTCATCAGGCTGGTGACACAGCTGTTGCTGATCAGCTCTAATTGGCTCTCTCTTCAGAGGAAGAAAATGTTGTCTATTACAATAATGACGAATTCTCCTAATGAGAAGAGAATGACCAGTCAAAATCAAAAAATCTTCCTTTCAAGATTTGGTGTGTTTTTGGTTTCAGTAGTGTACAGAAGAACAGGCATGTTGATCAAATTTAGCCATTCAGAGACAAGGACTTAACCTGCGTCTGCCACATTGTTCATCCTCTTAAAAACATTGTTACGGTTTACTCAGTGGCATTATTCTACAGAATCATGCGATTTACATTTTTTTTTAAACATTCATTTTATTTGTGTAAAATCCTTAATATCCCCAGTAGTGATTACCATGATAAATTAACAACCATCTAACGTATTGAGATATTAATTGGCTGAAATGGAAACAAAAAGAAAGAGGAGGAAAGAAATTCTGCTGCTGGTAGAGGAGGTACATCAGAGCAATCATATCATAAGGACAATTTAGTACCAAATTGACAAGTGCAGACAATGACGATGCATGGAAAGTGGTTGCAAACAAAATCAGTGTCAGCTTTATTTGTGGTGTTTGTTTGCACCCCTGGAAAAAGTGGTGCAACGTGCTATCAAATGCAAATAGCAGGCCAAATCTGCTCTATTCTGAATTGTACAGAATTATTCAGCTAATATTTTGCACAATCCCTCCAAACATGTCTCAGAAGAGTGTGTGTTCACCTGTTTGTGTTTCTCCATTGTTAACCAACTCAAGAGACCTCTGTGGCTCTCTTACGTTTAAGAGCAATTTTAAGTCGTAAGAAATTTGATAGATAGCTTTTATTCTTAAATTTAAGAATAAAAGTGGGAGTAAAAGTGACGTTTTATTCTTATCTGTCACTGAAGAGTCCTCCACCGATTTAGCATTGCACTCCTAAAACATTGTAGGACTCAGTTTAACAAAAGGGAGCAAAAATCGATGCAGCAGAACCAGAGATGTCGTCTTTTTTATTCCACGCATTCTTCTTCCTTGTCAAAACCTAGCGCCTACATTACCCACGATGCAACTCAACTGCTGTCAGTTCAGTTGGAGGTTCAGGTGTGTTATGCTAGTAGCGGCTAATGTAGCCTCGAGTCGCTAGCCTCAAGCAGAGATGAGGAGCGGACTACAGAGGTCTGGTAAGCTCACTTCTTTCTAACTCCACGCCCCCAGATATTTTTTTCATTTTTAAACTTGTAGTTTTCAGCCCCAACCGACGCTGACTCAAGTGACATCACTTGAGGACATTTATCAGACTTCACACAGCTCCTTCTGGAGACACAAACAACATTTTTATGCAGTAGTACTCCCCGAGCAGCTATAAACACACTTGGATGTGTAAAATCGATGGAGTTCCCTTTTAATTCCCAGATCTCCACTAGTAAAACTGGTGAAAATCGCAAAGTTCTGCAGTGATTGGGCTCGGGCGTGGCCAGGGCGCTCCATAGGGCCCCCAAACGCACGCCAGGGTTGGGATAAAGTTGCTTTGATCTTCATGAGATTTGGTGGGATTGTTGGTCTCATCATAAAGAACATATTTCAGTTTCTTTTAAGAAAGTTTGCCCAACAAGAAGTCAGCCACATTCCATCTTTCTCAACAGGGCTTTAGGATGCTCGAAAACTCATGAAACTTTGCACCCATTGTCGAACTGGTAAATATTTTGATTTGATGTCATAATTGGGCTTGGGTGTGGCACATCGGCTCTATAGTGCCCCCTAATTACTTTTAGCCTTCAGACGCCCTTGGCGTACTCAAACACTCGGGAAACTTGGCACACACATCATACGCTGTGATCATTGCGAGAATATACAGCAACTGGGTTCATGTGTGTTAGGGGGCGCTATGGAGCCCGCCAAACGCATGGCAGGTCAGTCGGAATAAAGTTGTTCCGATATTCACCAAATTTGATACGCACATTGCCCTCATTATTTCAGATATATTTCACATTGGCTTTACTAACTCCACCCAACTGGAAGTAGGCCATTTTGAATTTTGTGTCTTTTTGCTGCATTTATGAACTCCTCCTAGAGGGTTTATCGGATTCATTTCAAATTTGGTGGGTATAATCACCACAAGAATCATGCAACTGAAACAACTGTAGGCATATTTGTCATTTAACCTATTTACTAATCTGGAAAAATAAGGAAACAAGCGTCAGTTAAGATTTTTATTTAAACCAGAGACCGATAAAGCCAGGTACATGCACAAACATCTTAGATGCAAAATGAACCCTTGCATGGTTCCTTAAACCTAGTCCCATACTTTTTAAATTGCCTCTCAATGCGACCGTGAGAGACACTGATGGGAACACAGTGGAGTTCATGATCAGTTCTGGGGTTTAAGATGGGTGGAAGCACCTTGGACTCCATCTGCAGCGCCACCTTCAGGTGCCCTCAGTGGCTTCACGAACAGTTGCCGTCTGGTTGTCACTCGCAGTCTGGTTGTCGCTCGCCGTCTGCGTCTGGTTGTCGCCCGCCATCGGGTTGTCACTCGCAGTCTGGTTGTCGCCCGCCATCGGGATGTCACTCGCAGTCTGGTTGTCGCTCGCCGTCTGCGTCTGGTTGTCGCCCGCCATCGGGATGTCACTCGCAGTCTGGTTGTCGCCCGCCATCGGGATGTCACTCGCAGTCTGGTTGTCGCTCGCCATCGGGATGTCACTCGCAGTCTGGTTGTCGCTCGCCGTCTGCGTCTGGTTGTCGCTTGCCATCGGGATGTCGCTCGCAGTCAGGTTGTCGCTCGCTGTCTGTACATCATTGTCAACCTTCTCAGTTTTGAGCTCTGTTGGTCTGTTCTGTCTGGTTCTCAGTTTCACGTGGCCAACTGATACCTCAGCTTCCACTTCATTGGTTTCCAGTTGTACTGAAAGAGACATTTGATTAACAATGTACAACTAAGTAACGAGTGATGTTCAACTTCTCTAGACTTTGACACACTGCTTTGAAAATTCACTGCCAAAACAGACTTGAGACTTGCTTTCAAGACTTGACCCCAAAAGACCAGTCCAGTGTAGTTGATTTTATTGCAACCTGGTAGAACAAATGTTCTTACTGCATCCATGATGTCATATCGTATGTAGGTATACTATAATTGTTGCACAATTTTAAGTTGACAACAGCCGCTGTATACTTGACATTGTTTGGTCAAAGTAGTTTTAATTAGACTGTTGAAAGCATTAAACTGAAAACCACATTGTTCACAGAACCTGCTCACTTTCTTTAGCATCTTGCTGCTTCTTACCTCTCTTTGTCCTCTGCAGCCCATTATCAGGTCTTTCATTTGTTCCACCAACTGGCAAACAAGAGCCTATGGACAGTACACATGGTGTTAATCAAATGTTCGTGCTGTTTGATGGCACAACATATCACCAACTTGTTACAGCTAAAAGACATTTCAGGAATAAAGGAATTTTCAAAAGTTACAGCAAGGCATACTCTAGTAGCCAAGAGATTTTGGCTAACATTTCTCTTTCATTTGCTATACTTCACTACCAATTTCTTAAACACACGCTTCAAACAGAAGGAATATAAAAACCTTTGGCAAACCAAACGGTCAGCGCACAAATAAGCAAGACCCGAACAGCTCCCATTGCTTCAGTCACCAAGGGAAAATGCTACCTGTGCCACATGCCAGGTTTTAAGAAGCTCATCAGGCTGGTGACACAGCTGTTGCTGATCAGCTCTAATTGGCTCTCTCTTCAGAGGAGCCAATGCTAGTTGAGGTTCAATTTATGTCAGGTCACCAACCTCCATGTACTAATTAATAGTGATGGGAAGATGTGATGACACCTAATGAAACTTTGGGGCTTTCTTTCTGTTTGTGGCGGAAGATTTGAAGCTTCAAACTCTGCAAGCACAGTGACATCTGGTGGTTTGCAAAACATATAGCAGCCATTCAAGACCCTGAACACCTTGCTAATTTCAGTTTCAGTCTCACGTGTGTAATAAAAGTCTACGTGTTATTGATTAAATCTGTAATACTCTTGCTCAGAAGTGCTGCAGTAAATGCACATATCACCATGCAATGCTGCGTTAAAATAACTAATAAATACAGTGTCCAAAAAGCTTACATATGACATTTTGTTGACACTAAATATGAATGTGCCTTATTGGTGTGGTGCAGCAGGCCCAGTGTCCACTGTGGACTTTTACTTCGTGGTTGATATTTATGTGACATTGAGAGTTTATAAAATTGTTCAAATTAGCTCCACCTCAATCAGCTATATTAACATGCTGACATCAGTAAGAATAATCCACTATTGTAATATATTCACACTCTGAAAGGGGCCATTCCGAATAAGTTAAATAATGAAATTAAAATAACGCAATCTCAGCACAGAAAAACGATTTATTATTTTAACAGAAATACACATAAACAAACAGCACTACCCATTTGCAAGGAAACGTGTTCTCTCGACTCTGTGAGTGTGTGTCTCATAATCAATATATTCCATAGGTGTGCTCCTTTCCATCTCTGTATCGGTCCAGGTAGCGCAGGGGCTGTCGATGAGGGTATCTGACCTGCGGAGGGTGGTACACTGGAGGGCGGATAAACTCAAACACCGGCTCCCTCATGTCTGCAGGGAGAAGACACAACAGACAGGCTTTACTGTTAACACACAGGCAATTGTCACACAAACCTTTTGTCCTAAAATCTAGGAAGGATAAAGAGAGTTGTACATGTCTGGTCTTAAATCAAAGTCATGAGAAGTCGTTGTTTCTGTAAAATGTCACAAGACCAAACTTGCAGTGTGCTCGTGTGTGTGTGAGCATTAGTGGGACTCACTGAGTGTGTTGTGGAAGGTGTTGGTGACAGATTCGTCCCACTGGCACTGGAAGAAGGCCAGGCCTGCAGGTGTCATGTTGTCCTGGTGCTTTCTGTAGAAGTCAATCGTCTTAAACGTACGATCCACCAGAGAATGGCTAGGGAGGAGAGGCATCACATGATTACCGTCTTTGTTGCCAACTAAATGAAATGTCATTGAAATGTGAATGAAACCCACTGGGGATGGGTGTGCGATACCGAAGCTTGTTTCACTCTTGTGAAGCTGTTTCAAAACATTTTGTCAAATGACAAAGCTTTAAATGTCACTGCTGCTTCATTCAGTTTTTTTTAATGTTTTGCAGCTAAATGTTACACTCAAGTGATGGGTGATCCTCACATTGGTGGAATAATAGCTAGCCTGTCCTAAAAATCCACCTGCTAGCACCTCTAAAGCTCTAAAGCTCACTAATTAACATGTTTCGTCTTGTTTGTTTATTTCGAACCTCTGAACAGAGCCAGGCTAGCAGTTTCCCCCTGCTCTCAGTCTCTATGCTAAGCTAACCAGCTGGTGGCTGTATCTTCACGTGATAGTGGTCGCATCTAACTCTCTGGCGAGAAAGCGAAAGTGTAAGTTTCCCAAAATGTCAAACTATTCCATTAAGTGTAAGCTAATCTGTCACTTCCTGTGGTTGTTTTGGTGATTGAGGCCAATAACACAAAATTATAATTGAGCATCACAAGGAAAACCAGTAAGTATATTACAAGCTAAATATTTACATGCCTATAACAGGAAATTTGAGCACTTACCCTATGAATATACAAGTAAATGTAAATGATCTGGTTATATTTCATACAATAAACACAAATGATACCAAGAGCAGCAGCTTCCTGTCTGTATGTTGGATGTGTTGCTCACCATGGCGACGGCCTGACATCCTCCTGGAAGTTGACAGGTCCCTCCTGCTTGAAGAGGACATATATGTAGCGGTGGAAGCCTGTTCCTCTGGCGGGGAAGGGGGGCAGGTAGTGGCACAGCTCCTCTCCGGCCTGCACCGCTGCGCCTGGTATGTTCCCGCTACAGAAACACAGGTCAATTGAGGCTGTAGTGCTTAAAAATTAAATACACACTCAAAGGTTCCTCTCAAACCTTTGCCAAGATATGAGGGCCCTTTCTAGATTTGTATAACTCTCTACAAGAACCCCTTGATAAAGAGGAGGGTGGTGGAACCCATAAATGTCCTATTACAGTAGTAGCATTTTTTTTGAGTAATTAATACAATTATTTGATTATCTTATTGTATTTTATTGTATTCTGTAACCTGTAATCCTATGGGTGGGTAGGGTGCTAAGGATGAGAATGGTGGTTTTCAATATTTCAACATATTTGATGAATAGTGCTTCTTTGTATTTGGGGGATGAGTAAGTGAATTGAAGTCAAATATACATGTTTTGTATCTTTTTACTCTTGTGGGATAAAATCTTTGAAAATCAATGAAATACATTTTTAAAAAATGCACCTACTCCTTCTAACTCATTAAAAAAAAATCCAAATCTAAAAATATGCAAATGTTGTTGATAAAAAGTTTAACTGCTGGACACAACATGTCTCCTGCTTCACTGAAAAGTCCATTCTCAGTGTTTTAAATTAAAAGTAAATTGATGGCAACTGTGATTTATGTTTGTCATTTAAGTAAACCTCCCTGTAAAAGCAACTCGGTCAACATGTGTTGTTTTTTTTAAATGGGCTCTATAAATAAGAGCCCAGCCAACCTGACTTGAAGTACTCACACTAGCCAGTGGATGTATTCTGCCTCGTTATCCAGAAGATGCTCATCTGAAAAAGATGATCAACTCTTTTAGACTTTTAAAAAAAGGCAGCACAGGGAGTTTCTGATTATCACAATCTAGTGATCCAGTGCCTCCTGGGAAAGCTGATGCTGACCTGGACAGGTGAGCAGAAGAGTCCACAGGGAGCCCTCCTCCGCATCAAAGCTGACCTGAGGGACGGATGCTGCCTGAAGAAAAAAAGGCACAGCAAAGAAAAGACATGTCAAAGTGGATACAAAGCAGAAAAGTGACAGGACACGTGAATGAAATGAGATACAGGAAAGGGAGAAAGATAGTTGAACTTTAAGAGACCATGACCCTCTGAAAGACTAGGACGCTGTAAAACTAACATACTCCAGTAGGTGTCAGCCGATTCCCATAATACACTTGGCCACTGTTGTCCTGGCCATAGCGGATGTGGAGTGAGACTTGAGGTAGAAAATAGGCCATGGGGAAGAGATCTCTGAAGACTCCATAGTGGTCTGCCAGTCTCTTTATATGAAACGGACCACTGCTCTTCTCCCAGGTTTCCTGCACTTGATCCAGACGGATCTTAACTGTGGGGGAGAGAAGAGAAGTGCTACTCCACCGCACCACCACAGAGTAACTGAATTATCAGTGAGAAGCTCAGGTGTTGCGTGTGAGCCTACACGTGCGCAGACGAGAAGCCC
This sequence comes from Macquaria ambigua, assembly GCA_008360985.2. Lineage (NCBI taxonomy): Eukaryota > Metazoa > Chordata > Actinopteri > Centrarchiformes > Percichthyidae > Macquaria > Macquaria ambigua. The sequence goes on along the minus strand of VMKM01000646.1, from coordinate 264,039 downwards.
TCTCCAGGTCTTTGTTCTTCTTGTTGTCCTTCATCACCTGCCTCCTCTCCCTCACTTCCTTGGTCCTGCGGGGCCGATAGTATGGCAGTCCAATGTCCACCAGCTCTGCACCTGCGACAACATAAAAAACTCTTTTGACACTGTGACCAACAATGTTGCCAACAGCCACTGTCAACAATTAGCTTCCCGCTTTATTTCTCACCATGCTCGGGATCAGCTTTTTCCACGTAGCTCCTGTAGGTCTTCCACCAGGCAGGCTTGTTCTTTGCCTCCTCAGCTTGTCTCAGGTAACGAGTGTAGCTGCGATACTTCTCTAATGACCTCAGGTTCTCAACCTTAATCTCCTCATTCGGCAGCGGACCCCGAGGAGGTACCCGTCTGCAGAGGAATGCTGTTGTGTGGAAATGTCCCCAACAGTCAGTTAGTTACACAGCAAAAAAACAAACAAAAAAAAAAGTTTGTCATGTTGTCTGTTTAATCCTGCCACCATACTTCATTTTAGAGACTGCAAACTTTTACAGTTGTTGTTGACCAGATTGATTTGTATTTGCATGTTTATAATTTTGTAAATTGATTTGTTTACATATTTTTAAATTTCATTTTGTAAGTCAGTTTCAGTGTCATTTGTTTGTATTTGTATTTATTTTCTGCTTTTACTCCCTGTACTGTTGTTTGTCTTGTAATGTCATTGTAAATTTGATAAAGTTGTTGAACAGGGGGGAAAATATGTGAAAATCAAATCAACTCGCATTACATTATCAATTTGACCATGTTTTGTGGTCATTGACAGCAGGTTAGGCATGCTCTATGCATATGAAACATATACAAATATTTGATAGTTGTATGTCAAGACGAATTTAAATATTTTTCCTCTGCTCATTTCAGCTCATTTATAAAGATACACCCACTACATCAAGCAGCACTTGTTTTACATTTTATGGTTGGTTCTCCTTGTGTTTCCTCAAACCAATAGTGGGAACGAATGCCTAAAATAAAATGCCATTTTATTGTCAATGGTATCTGATATGTGAGATCTAACTATGTTCTTGAGAAATGTTTCCCTTTACCGACCATTGCACCACTAAGTTCACATTTAATTGTCACATTTCTCGAAATGTCTTTCTCCAGAGGGGAGAGCATGTTAACATGGGTCTGCTTCAAATTGATCTAACCTGACATACATGGGCTTCAGTACATGCGATACTGAAGCCCGGGCACGAAGTTCCTAAATGTTAACCCCAAAATAATTTAACAATATCGTTACAATACCTGTTGTGACAAATGTCCTCGCATTATTGACCCCTAAATCTGTCCCACTTCGCAAGGCAGCAGCGCAAACCGTGCGCAGCGCCATCTTGGAATGAATGTGGGTTTTCAGAAAATACGGTGGCCGGGATGAGCAAAACTAGTCTGTGTACGTTTAACTAATTTGTTTCTGTAGCGTAGCACAGACTTGCAGACGGCAACATATATTATTATAATTTTCACCAGTATAATCAGACCATTTTTTATTTTCAAGCCGTTTTCAGCACACCACTATCGTAATTATTAATCATTGTTAAACCAAACGCGATTAGTTGTACTGTCACAATGTAGCGAATGAGTGACAGGAGAAGGTGAATATGATTGCAAATTTCATGTAACGCGGTAACAATAGCAATATTACCGTGTCTTACACGGTAGTAACGATCTAGTCATGTTGGGTCGTTTATATGCGTTTGTCGATTTTCCCAGCAGCACCTGAAGGGATCATTTTTGCGTATGTCGTCATCAGGGAAGCGATATTCACACAGATGCTACTGTGCACGAATGTGTCTGTTGAAGTGGTAAGAATTGATATTGTGTCGTGTTTGTGTTATAGCTAGGCGGTGAGTGTGAAAATGTGCGCTAATTGACAGTTAAATCACCAGACTGTTTTAATATTTTGACTATTATTTGTCCCCAAGAATCCCTAGCTAACGTGAACTGACTTGATTCCAGGCTAACGCTAGCTGACGTTAGCTTTTCCTTCCACTTGGCTAAGTTAATGTGTGGTAGCCAACGTTACCATTTAGACCAAGCCTGCTGCTTGGCCGTGGCTTTGCTGTGTCCCAGTCTGAGAGCTGGCACTAACAAAAATGGGCCATGTTTTTGAAACTGTCTACATAGAGGGCTTGAAATGTGATATTAATCTCTTAGTGCAGAGAGGTTAGGCACATTACTGTCATTGTTAATATACTGATATGTTTGAGTTCTATCATATCATGATCAACCTCTTCCTTTTCTTCATTTTTTTTCAGAGAGGTGTCTGCTCTTTCTTCAGAGATGGAGTCTCAGAATTCAAACCTTACCTGTGTCATATGCCTGGAGCGTTTCCGAGTCCCTGTAACCATCCCCTGTGGTCACACCTTCTGTCAAACATGCATCACCATTCACTGGGACACCAAGAGCAAGTCTGATATCGGACCTCAGTGCCCCATCTGCAATGAGAAGTTTCCCACCAGGCCCATTCTCAAGCGTAATGTGTCCTTATCCGTCCTGACTGAGGCCGCAAACAGCACCTCCTCTAGAGAGTCGCTCATGAGGGGAAGCGAAGGGGCGAGGGCCATGCTGCTGTGCGATCGCCATAAAAAGCCTCTGGTTTATTACTGCAGGCAGCACAAAATGTCAGTGTGCTGCGAGTGTGGCATCTCTGAATGCGGGAACCATGAGAAGGTCTTGCTGGAGGCAGAAAGGGAAAATCAAGAGGTATAGTAACACAGTGCCACCACAGCTGCTTCTTAGCTGGGAGTGTAACACGGATTGTCGGTCCAGTTATAACACTGTCCACTTTACTCCAGCATCAAAGGTGATTGTGCCTACTGTCTCAATTTGATGTGTTTTCTTTACAGCTGCTGCTGGAAAGGAAGAGTAAGGAGGTGGGGAAACTCACGGAAGAGACGCGGAAAAGTATAAATGACTTGGCTGAGAATATCAATCAAGCTAAGGTAAACTCCCAATCGCAGCCTTTCCCTATGTGAAAGTAGCCTAAAGGCTTCACTATGCATCAAACAAACTGGTTTTCTCAACATGTCAGAAAAGAGAGAGGCAGAATTATAGATTATATCCCTTACTATGTTTCAAACTGGTCCAATGTTGAAATTTAAGCCTGTGTGCTTCAAGCTGTGTTAACTCTCGGTGGCTAACCACATTGGCACAAATCAACACTTCCTGCAGCTGTCTCGCAGTTAAACTCAATTTTAACAGAAATCAGGCAATTGATCATTCTCCTTGCACACCCACAAGGCTGGTAATGCATTTGCATGAAATGTTCGGGTCTTAACTGACAAAGCTGCAGCTCAGAAAACAATTAAGCTTGATATTATTGTAGATAATAAAGAAAAATTAGGATAGGACTCCATTAACCATGTGTTCCCAAATCCCTCAAAGCAGCCAGGCATATGATTCTGCATTCTTCCATCAACAGGTGACTCTCCAGCAGACGTCCACCTGGGTCACTGTCAAGTTCTCCACCCTGATAAAAATACTGGCGGAGAAGCAGGAGGCCACAGAGCTCTTTATTGAGGAGCAGAAAGAGGCTGCCATCAGAGAGGCGGAGGCACGGCTAGCTGAACTTGAGGAGCGCTCCCGGATACTCGGAGAGAGCCAGCAACAGATAGCAGCTGTGCATAACCTCTGTGATACAGAGCTCATTAAGGTTTGCACCCCTGCGTTCACACTACCGTCAATTTGGCTAAATGGAAAGACTGTAATGTAACCCAACGACTATATTGCACTGCAAGGTATTTTCTTATATTCTAGTAGATGGGGAGCAGCCAGAAAGCGCACTTTTGCACCTTTCACGTTTTTTATGTTCTGTCTCGTTGTCACTGTCCTGCTGTGAGAAGGTCAGGATGTACCCATCTAATGTCTGTCCTGTGATCTCAACATTTTGGGGAAAAGAGTATTGCTCATTCCACAAATAATGTCTTGTCTCTCACTACATGACAACCATGATTACGAAATTACATTCACGAGCTGTTTTATAAATTAATGAAGAATGTCCATGCTCAGCCTTGTTTTCCTGAGAGAGTTCAAACCTGCAAAATCTGCAATTAAAATAAATTGGTTTGCACAGTTAAAAAAAAAAAAAATGCAGTCTTCTCAAGTTCACATTATGCCTTCAGTTGTAATTCACAAGCTGTTTGTCAGAGTTCAGGACTCAGAAAAAGAACAATGAAGAAACAGTCAGATGTGTGGGAAAGGATGGATTTGGCTTTGTCTTGTGCCGTCGGTGTCTCATAAAAAAGACGTGGTTAAAAGCAGCATTGTGCAGACGGCTGCGTGGCTGGAGATTTTTAACTGTCTTGCACTTCTGACCACACCCAACAGCAGGGATCTAGCATTCAGCAGATATTTCTACTGCTAGATGGCAGCAAACGCAGGATTATACCTTTGTGCAGTTTCTGTTTAAAGACTTTAGACACAAAACCTGATGATGACTTTGCAATTACGGGAATTAGTTATTTGCAGCTTTGACAGCATGTTAATGTAGGGAATATTTAAATGTGGAGGGCATGATAATATAATGTACACTCAGCCAGCGACCTTTGTTGCATGTCATACCCCTCTTTCTCCCCCATTTCCTGCCTGCCTCTTCACTGTCGCTGTCTAATAAAGAAAGAAAAATCCCCCAAAGAAACCCTCAAAAATCATCAACCGCCAAATCATCAAGGTCTTCTTTCAAATGCATATCTCTTCACAGGAATCAATGGTCATAGAAGTTCCACGTTTCGAGGATATTCCCACCGATGTAACGCCGACCCTTCAGGAGCGATTAAACGGCGTCACAGATATCCTGTCCCGAGTCTCCAAGCTGGTGTCGGAGGAGCTAGAGAAAGCTGTGAGCGCCGCTGTGGGTCAGGACAAAGATGGTAATCTGTCTTTGGGAAAGATGTTCCCTCTGTAGCAGTTTAGCTTGATTTTGCCAGCGGTTTATTCCCCAATCTTTGCTCTGGGTTCTCAAGCTTGTCGTTGGTCTCCAGGCTCTCCTCAGGATAAGAAGCCAATCCTAGCTGTGGTTCCCAGTCCAGCTGCTCCGTGCCACCCTGGCGGGAAGGAGGGCCTCACTGCTTGTAAGTCAAACATTTTAGACTGCATTTTAGTTCCAAGTATTTACCTGATTGTATTGTTGACCATAGAATGATCTTGTAAGAGAAAAAGGCACAGAAAATAAATGAAGACCTGTGAAGTATGTTAGCAGTGAAGATATCACCTCCTGCTTCAATCTGTCTGATTGCTTCCTTCCTCATTACAGACCGATGCTCTCTGACCTTTGACCCTCGCACGGCCAATGGGCACCTGTTTCTATCCCAGGAGAACCGGAGGGCGGAGCACCTGACCTCTGGGCCACGCGCCGTCCCAGATCATGAAGCCCGCTTCGATCACACCTGGCAGGTGCTCTGCTTTCAGGGCTTCACCCATGGACAGCACTACTGGGAGCTGGAGGTGTCCAAGCCCTGGGCCTACCTCGGGGTAAAGAACCATGCATGTTGCTTTGAAAGTGGTTCACTAAAGTTCCGATATTCAGGAAAATAATCCAAGGCAACCTGAACAGGAATCACAATATGATTTTTTAAGACTTCACACAGTATCACAAAGTAACTGTGAACAACTGCTAAAATGAAAATTATATTAACTAGCAAAATTCCTTAATACATACATTCCACATAGAAATAATTGTGTCAAAGTTGGCAGACGTTGCTACTCCTTTTTCTAGAGCCTCTCTAGAAAACAGGCAGCTTGCTTGAGTCGGAGCCAACAGCATAGACAGTATATAAAGATGGACAACGCGTCTCCACTTCCTCCTACTGTACAAAAATGAAGCCAAAATATCCCAGATATGGGAGCTGCCATCTTGCACTGGTGATGTCATTTGGAGCCAGAGTCTGCGCAGTAGTGATCAGCCTATACAGCCATCTGAACCAATCGCGAGCATACTCACAGTTGCCAATCATGACATCTCACCCCGTTTTTATAGCATCAAATAACTAATTAAAACCAAACTTATAAGAAAAACGAACACTTGAACAAACATCAGCGTGATAAGAACTACCTAAAATGACAGAAACCATCTTTGGGAAACATTTATTTGACGTGTACTTTGACTTTTCAGTTTGGCCCATGTCCCATCCACTAACATGGAGGGGTCGGGGTTTATGACCTATACTGCAGCCAGCCACCAGGGGGTTGTCATGCCGTCCATCTTTATATACAGTCTATGGCCAACAGTTAGCTTTGATTCAATCTTGGCTATCGTCTGACAACAATTTGAATGCAGATGCATCTAAAAAAGTGAATAAAAAGCATTTATATGCAGATATCTGTTTATAGAGACCAGCTTTGATTTGACTGTCCGATGGTCATGGAGAATAGACGGGCAAAGTGTGACAAACTTTGAAGATAGAAGTGGTTAGAACTGAGGCAGTTAAAAGGTACTGTTACAAAAAAGTCTTTTGCAGGTGAACCTTGCCTACCATACACAAATCTGCCAAACATAAATGTTACTTGCATGATGTGGCACCATTTGGGCGGTCATTTTGGATGACCCAACCATTACCCATTTTCATGAATATCGGAATTGCCGCATAACAAAGCAGCACTTCATTTCTTTTGTCTTCCTGTTTCCCTAACACTGCACACAATTTACCCACATCCTCTCTCCTGCCTTCTATCAGGTAACCTACGAGACCATCCCCAGGAAGGAGAAGGGCAAGAGGTGCATGGTGGGTATGAACGAACTGTCCTGGAGCCTGCAGCTGGACGAGCATCAGCTCAGCGCCTGGCACAACGGCCGGCGGGAGACTCTGGCCGGCCACTCGCAGCACAGCCGCATCGGCATGCTGCTGGACTACGAGGCGGGGACGCTCACCTACTACGGAGACGGGCAGACAAGGCTCCACGCCTTCCACTGTGCCTTCACCCAGGAGCTGTTCCCCGCCTGCTGGATAGGAGAGGGGGTCAGCATCACCCTCTGCTCCACATGAGCTGACTCATAAAGAGAAGTAAAGAAGGGAGCTCAGTAATAAGAAGCACTGTCAAACATGAGCACTAGCTGACTCAACATAGAGGATCCCCCTTAACCATTTAGGAGGTTTTTAAAATCTTTTTTTTTCTCTCTTTACAATGACTGCCTTCCCACATTGTTTTAAGCAGAAGAAGTGACTGTGATGGGCTTTCTTCCCCACAACTGGCCACCTGGCTTTGGCTTATTCACATTATTGCTTACCACATGACAATAACATAGCTAAGGAAAAGGTCACAAACTCTGGCCCTAAAGGCTCTTAGGGCTCTAATTTAAGGACAGCACTACTTCCTTCTGGTTTTTTTTTGGTTTCCTTCAAAGTATGTATGAAACAACCTTCACTGTTAGATAGATTTAGACCAATCTCAACTCAGTATGTCTGTTGCGCATTTATTACAGGTGGTTTGGGCTTACATGCAAATGACTCATAAAATACATTGATTCATGAAATCCACATACATGCTGAGGTCACGCTGTTGTATGCTGAGTGGTTAGTTAGAAAGGAAAGGAGCAGATGAGTACAGTGGTATCAGTTTGCTGTAAGAGTGCTGCACTGCAACTGAACTGACTGCTCCTGCATTGTTTTTCTTAAACCCTTTGTGCTAAATAAGTGCAAATTGGCTGGTCTTACAAATACACAACCTTAAAAGGGTGACACACAGCGTGTGCTGCCAACTTGCACATATGGGAGATTTCACCATGTCTGACTTTTGTTTGTTTTGTTTGTCATTTTTGGGAGATCTGCCTATTCGCTTTCTTGCTGAGAGTTAGATGATCATCACCACTTGTAAATAAGAAGCTGCAGCTAGCAGCCGGGTTGGTTAGCCTAGCATAAAGACAGGAACAGCTAGCCCGACTCTGCTCAAAGGTTACAAAATCCGCCTGCCAGCACCACCACCTAAAGCTTACTAATTAACATGTTATATCTTGTTGCCTGGCAACCAGTGGAGACTCCAGGAAGTCACTGCGCCAAGAAATAGTCCAGCACATAACCTTCCATAAAAACCACTTTTCACTTAGGATGGAAGGTCTCAATCAGTGAGCTTTAGAGGTGCTGGTTTGTGGCTTTTGTTAGAGTCAGGCTAGCTGTTTGCAGACCTTATTCTAAGCTAAGCTAACCATGTAGCTTTATATTAGGCGTACAGACATGGAGTCGCATCGATCTTCTAACTCTCTGCGAGGAAGCCAGTGAAGGAAGTTCCCAAGTTTCCTCCTGGGATCAGAGCGTCTAATTGACCACTGCCTTGTTTTCTATCCAGTCTGGTTTCTCTAATGTGGAGACACAGACACACAGGCAATCCTCCTGGTTATACTTGAATTTTGAAAATTTTAAGTTCAAGTAGAGGCCCGTGGAAGAAAAAATGAAAATAATGCTCATTATTTTAACTAACCTGCTTTTCAGATTTTTTTCAGTTTTCAGTATGGGAGCCAGTTAATCATGTGGTGCGTCCAGGACAATGAGCCACTACAGGGTATTCTGATTATAATTCATGTTTTGAGGCATTGTCCTGTTACAAGTACAGCCCCTCTTGTTGTACCATAAGCGATGTAGGTGAAACCAGATCGCTGTGGGCTGTACGTTACTACTGAGAATACAGAACTGAAAATGGAGCGCCATGTTTATCATGATGGGATCTTAGCATGAATGCACACACACATCGCCCTGCCTGTACAGACTTAAACCTGCAATGCTGACAGTGTTGTGATGGAATCTGCTGTACTGTACAAATGTTTTTAATTTTTTATCATGAGCACTTTGAAGGCCTAGCTGTGACCTTTGGAGTGTCGAGGTACTCGAGGCTCAGGACATCACGCATCAGTCTTTGGGAAACTGCTGTGGATTTGCACAAGTTGTCCGAATGCGCAGGCTGACGAGGACTGCTGACTCTGAGAAGGGAAAAGCACATTTCCAGGCTGTTTTCGGCCTAATGACATAAAACATAACCCCTCCTGCTGACTCTGGAATATGTTTATGTCAAGTATGCTAACGCACTATGCTGTGTTCAAAGTGGAATACCCATCAATGTGTGATCTAGCTGTTCTCCGTGTAGAAATAAAGACAAACACGGCTCTCTTTCACATGAATCAAGATCCATTTAATAAAATCCAATCCAATGCAATGCATACATGCATAGCTGAGACCATGCTTTGTTTTTTTTACTTGAGCCATTTTACACGAATTATTCAATAAATTAGTTTTGAAATAAATACAGAGCTTTATTATTATTATTATTAGAATTATTATACACACAGCCATGACAGAGCAAATAGGAGCCCGATGCATAGCATTCTGAAAGTGCAAAGGATCAGCCACGGATGTGCCACAGATACAGTATATAGATTAGTGACCGTAAAGGAAGGAAGAGCAGAGGCTGAGATACTGAGATGCTCGGATCAGATTCAAAGACTGACCTCAAACTGGGGAGTTCAGATCACAACCACAGAAAGTAGAAACTGAGAAAAACCTTCTAATGGTCTTGTTTGTTTCTTTAATGTTGAAAATGTACGTTAGAAGAATGAAATGTGAAGCGGCGACCTGTCTGACCGTTGGGTTTTCTCGAATGTTCGAAGAGGCATGACAAAACAGGAAGTGACATCATTGGGTGACTGCTCTGCTCTTGAACATTATAAAGATAATCCCTCCTGGCAGTACCCCCCCCCCCCCTCCAGGCCCTGGCCGCCCTCACTCTCTGCTCTAATCCAGGATCAGGGATTCACTGCTGGGGCTTGGATCTAATCTTTTGTGGTCCTCTCTCACTAAAACATGTCAAAGCAGACCGGGACATACCCACCCTCCACCCCCACCCCACTCCTGTGCAATCTGCTCTCTTTACAAAAGCTAGTTTTTTCTGTAGGTTAGTGTTCTTGAGAAAATATCTCATTTTTTAAAAGTCTACATATTAAAAGCCTGTACACACAAATAATAGAAAAATAAAACACTGCATTCAGCTTGCCTCTTAGTAGATTAGCAAAGTAATTAACGCCATCAGATTCATAGAAAATTAGAAGTGGGCAACATAGCTGAAGCTAAGGTTTAGGGTGGCGGTATGATTCTTGGGACACCTGCAAGGCAAATGCTAAAATAGCTAGTCGGGTTACAAAGTTTTTGTCATCTATGTTGGGAAAAAAAAGCCCCCAAATCCTGATAACTTTGGCCTGAACAATCAACTTGTTCCTCTCAAAGATTGCTACCAATACTTCCAATTTCCATCAGGTAAAGGTGCTTTCTGAAGAGAATGAAGCTGACTACAGTTTGTGAATCTTTAAAAGGAATGTAAAAGGTATATGCTGAGGTGGGAAAGCGATGGCGTGACAAAAAATAGGGAAAGGAATGAGCTGGAAGGAGACTAGGAAGACGAGAAAGAGGGAATCCTGTTAAAAAGGAAAACTTTGGCCCTCCTGATGTCCACTTAATGGAATGAGAGACGATCCAGTAGGATAGAGATTACAGGAGACAAAGAGGAATGAGGGTGAGATCAAGCGGGTCTACTGGTTCTTCTTGTCTTCTGGAGGGGAGTAGGGAGGAGGCTTGTCCTGTGGAGAGAGGAGAGTTATGGTTAGAGACAATGGTACTGCACAGCAAACCAGTCTGAGCATGTTCAAGGCCAGAGCGCGCCACGAACAAACAGCACGAAAACAAACTGTTGCATCAAAAGTATTTACTATTATCTACTGCGATACAAATTTAAAGACAGTTCTCCCGCATTAGTTCAATACACTTTTGCACCATAAAAGGACAAGATTACGGTGACATCAGCCATGCCTGTAATAGGAACGCGCCCTCTCTTTGAAATGACCTGTGATTGGCCAAACTCTCCCGTCATGGGCTAGATTTTCTAAAGCCTGAAAACAGAGCCAAGAGGAGGTGCTGAAGTCTAGTTTTCTCTCAGACCACTTGAATTACAATATGCTGAAAGGTTACTCTGGAATTTTTGCCCAATGACGCCACAAAAATACTGCCTGCCCCAGCTTTAAGTTTACTATTATATATGAAAAAGAAAAGCATAAAATCCTCACATTTGAGAAGGTGAACCAGCAAAGGTTTGCCATTTTTGCATGAAAAATAAATAACTAGTTAACTAGTTAAATAACTCAATTATTCGACTAACTGTTTCAGCTCACATTCAATGAAATATTTTTAATGAGATGCAAATGAATCCCCCTAAAGAAAAATCAGAGATTGCTTCTCTTTGCTATCTTTAAAACTGACAAAAGCGCTGGAAGCAATATTGATAATAGCTACATACAGCCAGGTGACAAATTCAAGGAAAACCTAAATAACTGAGTGGAGAAACATAACAAATATCGGTGCTTCCATAAAGGTGGCAATTCAACATAACATTCAGATGTGCAGCAGAGTGATGGGAGGAGGGCAGCTCACCTGTGGCAGGTACACATGTGTGGGAGGCAGCGTGGCACAGCTGGCGCTCGCTGCTGCCTCGGCTGCTTTGGCCTCCGCTGGGAAAGAGACGGAGAATGACAGGAGGAGAGGAGAGGGGGGGCATTAATTAAACATGGCCTTACACTTAATCCCTTGGATATATGAGATGACTGAAGCTTATCAAGCCTGACGTAATAAAGGTGTTGTAATGAGGAGCTGGAAAAGGAAATGTAGGCAAAATTAAGAAGGCAGCTTGAGCTAATAAAACTGATGATGTCAATAAGGATTTGTTAGTAAGGCATGGTGATGGTGATGGTGTTGGGCCTTAGGTTTTGTGACAAGCAATTGTCACTATTTTATAGACCAAACAATTAATCAGTTAAAGGCAATACAAAATGAGGTTTAATACAAGAAGACATTTTACAAAATACTTGTGATTCTAAGAACCCAAGCAAGTTCCCAAAGCAACTGAAGAGCTGTCACTTTCTCCACATTTTCCTTTTTATTTACACCTGGAGTGAACTGGAGCAACCACCACCCAGCTCACAAATCAACCAGAGCCTCTTTGCCCAGAGAGACACACACCTGCTGCCGAGGAGGGGAGGTCTGGGTCATGTGGGGGCTGCTGGCCCAGGGGAGCAGAATAAGGAGGTGGGGGTATGTAGGCCGCAGAGGCATCAAACGCCGGGGGGTTGGGGTAGAATCCACCTGGAGAGCGGGAGCACACAGTTGCCAATTAGACCAGCTGCAGATTTCACAAGACTTTAAAAGGATTCATATCGAGAAATCAAGGTGATAGCGACAGCTGTGGCAATTATTACAGCCCCTCACCTGGTGGAGGAGGGTTGGGGTAGGAGTAGCCGGGTGGAGGTCCGGCAGGGTACATCCCGTTAGCGGGGGGAGGAGGGTAAGAGTAGGCCCCGTTGGCCATGTAGGGGCATCCACCAAACCCAGAAGTCACCGGCTGACCTCTTGACGCTGCGAGACACAAAGAGGGAGCGAGAAGGCAAAAGGTGAAGAAACAATCAGCCAAAACAGTAACAAGAATTTCATGCTACTGTTTGCCTCGTAACCGTACCCTGAGCTGCAACCTGCAGCATGTACTGGCCAAACTCTATAGCTCCTCCTGCAGCAAAGATGAACTTGAACACAGCACTGCCCTCCCAGCCACCTGTAGGAGGGATAACAAGAAAGAATCCATGCTGTTGTACCTGTATAACCTAAATAACACACAGGTAGCTGCACACGCACACACAAATACACACCTCCAGGCTCTGCGCTGACGGTTCCCTTTATGTAATTGGCTCCCAATACAGGTTGTTTGACCTCACAGCTCTTCATTAGGTAGAAGGGCATCATGAAGGACTGCAGTGCGTCCCGGCCTTTAGCCAGAAAGATCACCTGGGAGAAAACAAACAGCAGCTAACATCATCTCATCACTCACATGACGTCAAAACTAAAGCTAAATCTAATGCTGCTTATTAGCGAAATCAAGAGTTCCGCAGGTTGGTGTGTACTTGCTGTCAATAGTGCCAGCATTAAGTAAGCATGAGGTCGTGGATGAATAACAAGGCGTCTGGGTCTTGTCTCTCTCTCTCACCCTGTATGGAGTTAGGTAGATGCTGCCCTTCTTGCTCTTTCGGAAGGCTTCAGGCAGACTGTCCGCATCACAGAAAAGCAGCTCCACGTTATCATAGTTCATCAACACACTGGTGATAGAAACAGACACAAGAACACAATTAGTTCATCACAGGACATGACAATAAAAAGAAAGGCATTTTTATTACGTCATATTGCGTACAGAAAATAAAAATCTATATTTTTTATATGGGGTTTTGTTTGATTAAACATATGACTCAAATCCCACTTTTATAATCTTTGACTTCACAGCTTAAAAATGAGATCACTGGGTTATTGTGCAACTGTCCAGTTACAAAACATGGCCCATCAGTTGCAGGAAATAGTACTATAGTAAAAGGATTAGGCTTAAATGCCATCCAGTGACAGGGCTTACTACTGGTTCTGGGTGAGCTGTAATGGGTTTATCATGTTCTAGAAGAATCTGCTACTGATGTTAATTCATGTAAACATGTGGTGACTTGGTCTGGACGTGACAAAACAAAACAAACCTTTCATTATAGAGCAGGCCAGAGTGCAGATGGTGAAGCCAGCAAGCAATGCAGCAGCACGGTGCTGCAATAAATGCTACGTTACTGTTACAGTAATGATCAAATAACGTTTTACCCTCGACATGTTTGTCTGAATAAAACAAGTAAACATTTATGTAATCACGTTGTGAAGCCTGCTATGGTTGACTGCAGTGATGATATAACAGGTTGAAGGCCATGTTTGGGCTACGAGTCCGAGACCCGGTTCCGTAAGCTGCAACGCGAATATTCCATTTAGAAACATGGCGTTATAACAATTAACGTAGCCTTTTTTGCCACCTAGCATTTATGTGTATATTTTGTGTCGTTTTGCAATGATTATGAGCCACTCTACAATTCGGCTTACATGTGATACACCATAAAGCACTTCGTTAAAATAAAACGACACGTATAGTATGATTGCTTCACGGTGCATGAAAAATAGGCTAATAGATGCTGAAAGTTGTCATTTCAATTAAGTTAGCGTTAGTTAGCTGTTGTTTTGTGTATTAGTTACAAATGTCGAATTTGCGAGTGCTCCTGGCATGTAAAGTATCTTCACCAATTAGCAGAGCCACATTTTTTTTGTCTATATATTTTTAAATGAGTTTGGTGTGACGTTCTCCCCGGAGAGAGCGTGAAACTTGTCAAGTCTGGTTAACGGTTACTGCTAGCTAGCCCGTCGCACCCGGTACCGTTACCTTTCACTGTTGTTGATGATGACTCCGCCGGACTCAGAGTGGTTCTGGTTCAGAGTCATGTCGACGGGCCTCCAGACTCTCCGACAACAAAAAAGATTAAAGGTTGTGTTCCTCTGTCAGAAAACGTATCTGCAGCCTCGGTAGTTAGCCTTTCCCTCTGCGTTGTTAACGGTTGTTGTGATAATGCTGTTGGATTTGGTGTTGCACCTGCCCTTCCGCCATACGTGGGAAACGCCCACAAAGTGACGTCAGGCAGCCTTAAAAAAAGATATGTTTACAGGAAAAAGGAGATTTTATGATTTATGTTAAGGGGAAAATGCCCATTAGGTGTATATTAGAAATATAAAGGGTCAGTATAGAATTTCCCTCGGGAAACATTTGGGTCACTTGGATATGATTGAATGGTGACAGATAATGTGTAAGAATAAACCAGTATTATCCAGTAAAGATGCTGTAGAAGTTTGGTGGTACATTGAATATTCTTGGGGTTTTTTTGTGTGTGGATCAGAAAAGGAAACATTTTGTCATCTTAACCTATATATACACTAAATATTTTGGACAGATCCTAACATTTTACAGACACAGATATGGACAAAGATTTTGTTTTCTTTGCACAGGTGTTGTTAATCGAAGATGTCCACATTCATAAGAAGATATGGACTGACTCAAAGCGTGACTTTGGACATTTTTGCCAAGAACAGATTGACTTTGGCACCACAGTTGGTTATGTTTTTTTTTTTTTAAAGCAGTAAAAGTTTTTGTTAAACACAATTTTTGTTGTTAATACACTTCATGTGATTTCTTTATTTCTTTCTATATATCTCTGGCATATTTCATTTGTACCTGTAAACTTTGTAAACAGGTCTGGCCATTCTAACCTTTTAAAATATTACACAAAATGTATCTACCAAAACATTTCTGTACTATGTGTGTGTAAATGCATCTATTTTTACTCTAATATAGTAGACTCTTGCTGCATGGTGACATTTCTACTAGGCAGGGTCGATTCAAGGGGCTGCTCCAGATAAGTTACAGGCCATCATGACAACAGATGCTTTGCTGTAGGAATAGGGCAAGCCAGGTCATAACAGTTCTTTTTTGGTGTAAGCTTTCTTGTGCAGTATAAGGCCTGTGCCTCTTACAGTAAGGAGCAGCGCTTCTCAGAATGAGTCAAGGAAAGGAGAGCGATCAGGTTGCAAAAGTACCCGCACACTTGTGAAAGATGCAATAAGACGCAAATTCATGGTGTGGGTTGGCAAACAATAGTGGAGGTCTTTGTCTGTCTGGCCCTCTCTTTGTCTCTCTCTGACACACACACACACACACACACACACACAGTCCCAACCACAAAGATCATTGATAATCGAGTTAGCATTTTGAGTCATTTTTTAAAGTAAAAATGCCACAAATTCACTTGTTCTTGCTTCTCAAATGCAAATATTTACTGTATATTTTACTTTATATTTTACTGTTGAACATTGGTCTGACAAAACAAGCAGTCTTAATATGTCAACTTGGGCTTTGGGAAATTGTGACAGACATTCTTTACCGTTTTATAGACCAAAGAATGAATCAATTAATCGAGAAAATAATCAACATTATTAGTGGAGAATCAAAAAAATCATTAGTTGCAGCCCTACTAAAATGTCTTCTTATATATGTATATATATATATATATACATATATATATATATATATATGTATATATGTATATATATATATATACATATATAGTCATTTTCCCATAAAGATTGTCAATATATATATTTTTTATATATAGCTAAGAATTTTGATTGTACATTACAGTATACATTTTCTGTTTATATTCTTTTACATTAATACTATACTCCAAACTACACTTTCCTTTTTACAGTGGTTTAGCGTAAGAGCTAGCTAAACTAGCTACCTAACTAGCTAGCTAAACTAGCTAAACAGAATCAACTCCTTAACACAGAAGTATTGGAAAAAACAATAGAGCAAAACATATAACATAATATATACAAACATTTGTGTTTAAACCATTTTTCACATTTAAGGAAGAATCTACTTTAGGTACAAACAAAGCGAAAAGATGTGTGACGTGTGAAACATTTCTGTTTGTGGTTGAAGACTTGCAACAGCTACTCCAGCATTCATGTGCTTCTTACATAGTATATAGCCTACCATATTGTGAACAAAGGTCCTAGAGTCATAGAAAAGATGTAGGAAGGTTTGTAGATACAAATGCAGATAGAGATATAGATATAGATAGCCTACAGATATAGATACAGGTATAGATAGAGATACAGATATAGTTACAGATATAGATAGAGATACAGGTATAGATACAGATATAGATGCAGATACAGATAGAGATATAGATAGCCTACAGATATAGATACAGGTATAGATAGAGATACAGATATAGTTACAGATATAGATAGAGATACAGGTATAGATACAGATATAGATAGAGATACAGATATAGTTACAGATATAGATAGCCTACAGATATAGATACAGGTGTAGCTGCAGATGCAGATACAGATATAGATGCAGATGCAGATACAGATACAGGTATAGAAATAGATACAGATACAGATGAAGATGCAGATACAGATACAGGTATAGAAATAGATACAGATACAGATGAAGATGCAGATACAGATATAGATATAGATACAGATATAGATATAGATACAGATACAGATGTAGATGCAGATACAGATATAGATATAGATACAGGTATAGATACAGATATACAGATGTAGATGCAGATACAGATATAGATACAGATATAGATATAGATACAGATACAGATGTAGATGCAGATACAGACATAGATATAGATACAGGTATAGATACAGATATAGATAGAGATACAGATATAGTTACAGATATAGATAGCCTACAGATATAGATACAGGTATAGATACAGATATAGATAGAGATACAGATATAGTTACAGATATAGATAGCCTACAGATACAGATGTAGATGCAGATACAGATATAGATATAGATACAGGTATAGATACAGATATACAGATGTAGATGCAGATACAGATATAGATATAGATATAGATGCAGATGTAGATGCAGATACAGATACAGATATAGATACAGATACAGATGAAGATGCAGATACAGATACAGATATAGATATAGATATAGATACAGGTATAGACACAGATATACAGATATACAGATGTAGATGCAGATACAGATACAGATATAGATACAGATACAGATACAGATGAAGATGCAGATGCAGATATAGATACAGATACAGATACAGATACATACATATATATATATATATATATATGTATCTGTATCTGTATCTATATATATACAGATACAGATGCAGATACAGATATAGATATAGATACAGGTATAGATACAGATATACAGATATACAGATGTAGATGCAGATGCAGATACAGATATAGATACAGGTATAGATACAGATATACAGATATACAGATGTAGATGCAGATACAGATACAGATATAGATATAGATACAGATACAGATATAGATACAGATACAGATGTAGATGCAGATACAGATATAGATATAGATACAGGTATAGATACAGATACAGATGAAGATGCAGATACAGATATAGATACAGATACATATATATATATATATATACAGATACAGATGTAGATGCAGATACAGATATAGATACAGATATAGATATAGATACAGATACAGATGTAGATGCAGATACAGATATAGATATAGATACAGGTATAGATACAGATACAGATATACAGATCCCAGTTTGTGTACGGGAGGCGGACAACCTCCTCACATTTAAGAGTAGGCTTAAGACTTTCCTCTTTGATAAAGCTTATAGTAGGGCTGACTCAGGTGAGCCCTGAGCCACCCCTTAGTTATGCTGCTATAGGCCTAGACTGCCGGGAGACTTCCTATGATGCACTGAGCTCCTCTCTCCTCCTCTTCCTCTCCATCTGTACGCCCTCATATCCCATCAATGCTTGTTTCTAATTCAATTTCTTCCCGTAGTTGTGTGCTTTCTCTCCCCTTTCTCTCTCCTTCTGTTGCTTTCTGCAGGTGTTTCTGCCTCTGGAGCTGTAGGGTCTGGATCTATGGTTGTGGCCACCTGCTGCCCCCGTGCTCCTGCTCTGCACCCGCTGCTGCAGTTGCTGTTGCTATTATTATTAGTATTGCTGCTATAATGTTGCTCTTAGTGTTGTTTCTGTTGGTGTTATCATCAGTACCATTACCGCAACCATTGCGTTGCATCTCTGTGTGAAACTGTATTGTGCTGCTGTATGTTCTCTTTCCTCCTGCTCTCTCTCTCCTGCTCCCCCCCTCCCCCTTCAACCCAACCGGTCGAGGCAGATGACCGCCCACCTAGAGCCTGGTTCTGCTCGAGGTTTCTACCTGTTAAAAGGGAGTTTTTCCTTGCCACTGTCGCCTAGTGCTTGCTCATGGTGGGAACTGTTGGGTCTCTGTAAATATAAAGAGTCGGTCTAGACTTGCTCTACTCGAAAAAGTGCCCTGAGATAACTTTGTTATGATATGGTGCTATATAAATAAAACTGAATTGAATACAGATGTAGATGCAGATACAGATATAGATACAGGTATAGATACAGATACAGATATACAGATATACAGATGTAGATGCAGATACAGATATAGATACAGGTATAGATATACATACAGATATATATACTGTATATAAATACAGAAACAGATATAGAAAGGATACAGATAGAGATGTAAGTGTAGACACACGTGACTGTAAATACAAATTGGAGTATTGGCAGACATTTACTCTCAATGCAGTGACCATAATAGCATAATGGGGTAAATACACATTTGAACAGGATACATCCTAATGGAACACAGGTAGGGCTCACAATACACAAACCGCAGATGGACTGCTCTCATGTTACATGCAGTTTCATTACCTCATTCAGCTGCAGTTAATCATGTGGTGTGTGAGATTTGCACCATGGATTTAGATTTATCATGGGATCGATGGTAATAACGCTAACAGCAGGCCTGGGCAACAACTTGGCATGCAAAACCCTAACCATGATTACAACCAAGGAGCCAGTAAGGCGATAATCTGTTTGGGTTTGTGCTCTGGCTTGAAGTGTGTGTGTGTTTGTGTTCAAACAAATACAGGAGAGAGAGAGGTATGTTATTTTGAGAAGTGTAGGGCACTAGATGAGGAAAAAGTCACAAGTCAGAGTTGTTGACGTTACCACCTTCTACAGGAAGTGATGACTTCCGGCTGCTGTGTGATAGTTCATCGAAACACATCGCACACACTGCTTCCCTATATTACACACACGAGCACACCAGTTTACCAGGCAGGAGTCTGGTTGTCAAATATTAGCATCATTATGTCAAGTCAAAAGGAGCCCACCAGCACAGGAGACAATCTACTACAAACACCTGAACAGGTATGGACTACAATGCTCTTTTATATGTTGACATGTCCAAAATATACGAAATATTTGTTTGATTTTGGCAGTTACTAACCACCTAGTTTATATGACGCCGTGGTGATGGCCAAACTGATGATGCTGTCAAATATATTAAAATATTATCTACTTTTGTTCTGAAGGTGTTTTGTGTTTCTTGAGGTTTTTTTTTTAATAATTTCTGCACAGATTGTCGGGCTTTTAGCTGATAATTTTTTTTTCCTTTCTTCGTGACATCCCAACACCTAAAATGGTCAGATGAATTACAACGGTGTTAAAAATTGCACCCAAACACTGAGTCATGTTGTCCAAATGGCTATTTCAAGATGCTGTGACTATGATTCATAAGTGTTTTAGATGTGTGCTTGGATCAGACAATGCAGAACAGCACGCTTCTGAGTATGTTGCAATTGTTGGCAGTCAACACATTGGGAGGAGACTCTGCTTTTGTAAGGTTAAGTGAAGCATGTTTTGAACGCACCGTATCTTTACAGAGTTTCACAACATTGCTACAACTGTGTATGCAAACATCATGAAAATAGTTATGTGTGTGATGTGGTTGGGAACAGGTGTATTTGCATGCTTATTTTTAGCATGGGTTACTTGTCATTCCCTTTCGGGTGAATTTCCTTGGTTTGAATATTGAGTGGGTTGTTGCCACTAACTTTAATCAGCAATAGAGGAAGTCTCTCACAGAGACAGGCCTTATCAGGAATCAAAAACACAAGCGTCTCTTGAGCCTAGCGATGCAATTTTTTTTGCACATGAAGGCAAGTTAAGGTCTCTTTGCATATTCATTATAAGAGGGGTTGATGAGAGGAGATCGCCTTTAAATACCTGTTTGTTTCAGTTTGATTTGATTGAGCTATGTACTTTGACATCATTATTAGATTCCCTGTATTTGAATATAAGCACCTTTATCTTCTGTTTTCCAGGAGCATGGCTTAACAAGACTCAGACAGGTAAAACACATCAGCTGCTGGCTGTAGCCTTGCAGTTCAAAGTGTAATTTCTTCTGGATTTCTTATAGAAGATTTGTCTTAACACTTGCCAACAAGACTAACAGATATTTTACTGCATAAAGGATTCATCCTCTGAGGACCATGACTGACCATCACTTCTTTGAGTTGTGTAATCCATTGCAGTTAACATCAAATCTGTATTTTTTTAAATCTAGTTTAAGTGCAGATAACCCCTGATGATATCATCAGCACTTATCTTGACTTGGGCTTGGTTTTTAACAGAAAGTCTGTGTTACAAACTGGGAATTTGGAGTTTGAAAGACGGGGGCATTTACCAGAGAGGAAGGGTCTACCAAAAGACACTACTGTGTTGCATTATGTTCCAGATCCATCATTTTTTGGAGATATCTCGATCTCTGGTGCATTGAATTTGATCATTCTTTATATAATCTGTTTCTCGCACATCCCCAAACTATACGGAACTGAAATACTAATTGCTGGAGTTAACGTTCACTATGATGGATTGCACAACTCAAGCAGGTTACAAGAGTCTGTGACCAAATCTTATACTGTATGGAAATGAATGGAAACCAATGGCTGGTTTGGATTACAGCATGGTTTGGAAAATAGTCATCAGTAATGTAAAGTGTTCATCATTTGTAATAAATGGGCTGCAACATGTGAAGTCACAGGTATGGTCCTTTAAGGATCAGTTTTGTCACGGCTGACTTTTGTCTTTTTCTGTTTGTCTTGTCAGTTGTCGCCCGGCCATGTACGCAAACTGGGGTTGACGAGGAAAATGCGAGAAAGGAGGGTAGGCGACTCAAATTTAACCTTAGAATATCTTCATTTACCTCATGACAGAATCATGGAGAACATGTACTGCTCTTCTCCTTTAGGATTTTAAGGAAGATGAAAACCCAGAAGAGAAAGCACGAAGACACAAGGAGCTGGAGGTATCATCGCTCATGTGCTGTACTTCACATAAAATGTTTATTTTTTCCAACCGAGCTCTCACTCTGTTTATTTCTGTTTGAAGTTGAAGCCTCTGTATAAGGAGCTGTTGTACACCATCGCTCATAAGATGGGCAACCCGTCATCAACGAAGGTCTTCACAGATAGCCAGCTTCACCAGTACATCACGGAGGTAAACACCTCAGCTTCACACGTAACACCACCCATAACTCCGCCGCTGTGCTTGCATAAGAGTGATTGAAGAGATTGTTGTTTTCTCTCATTCTATCTGTCCTATCTACCAGGCTTTCACTATGACAGAGTCAGAGCACACCAGTCTGATGGAGAAAGTACAGAGCACAGAGGTGAGAAAAGGAAGTCAGCATGTTTGTTCCAATAAATGTGTCTTCAGAGACCCCTAAAATCTATTTATAGTACTCATACCAAGCATCTTAACTTTCCACCCCCTTTCACTTAGTTTACCAGTGGAAGAAATGATGCTATCTGCATGTTTGAGGCAGTAATAAGCGGCTTTCTGTGTACCAAGGTATCTAAATGACTGTCTGACCCTTACAGCCCCCGGTATACTGCCTGATGGCCACTGTAAAGGAAGCCAAAGGAATCCTGGGAAAAGACATCAGTGGTGAGTTCTTGCTTTATCTCTGCAGACCATACAATTGACTATGATGTGATGACTGGGACTCATTTTAATGCACCCTTTTTAGCCACGTTAGCAGTGTGTCTCTAGGGCAATTTCAGTCCATCGGTTGGTTGGTTGGTTGGTCCACGACTTTGGGCCAGAGTGAAGTATCTAAACTACTATTGGATGGACTGCAATGGACTTTGGTACATTCATTCATGGTCCCCTAAGGATGAATCCGAATTACTTTGGTGATCCCATGACTTTTCATCTAGTAGCACCAGCAGCTCAAAGTTTTCACTTAGCCAGAATCTAGTGGATTGGCACAAAATCTGGTGCAGACATTCATGGTTCCCTGATGATGTATCCTAATGACTTTGGTGATCCACTGATTTTTCATCTGGCGCTACCAGCAGATTTACATTTTTGGTACAGAGTGAGATGTCCCGACAACTATTGGATGGATTTCCGTTGAATTGTGGCACAGACATTCATGTTCTCCTGAGGATGAATTGCAATAACTTTGATTTTAGCATCATCATTAGACCAAAATTCCAAATTGTCCAATCCGTTGGTCTATAACCAAATACCTGCAAAGCTAATGGCATTCCCATCAGCCTCAGCTGTACTATGTGTTCAGTGCGAATTAGCAAATGTTAGCATGCTAATATGCTAAACCAAAATGGTGAACATGGTAAAAATGATACCTGCTAAACATCAGCATATTAGCATTGTCACTGTAAGCATTTTAGCTTGCTGAAATTAGCATTTAGCACTAAAGTAAAGCTAAATGAATTCCTCCATGTGTTGTTGTCCCAGGTGACTTTCTGCTCTCATGTGGACCTTTTATCCTTCCCTTTCACTTCTTGTCAACTGTGTGTGGTCTTTGATTTTTGTAGCGCATACCTGCGGAGTAGTCTCTTGTTATCTCTGAATTATGAAATAATGTCATGTTACATGTCGCCGCACTCTATGACTTGAGTCTACTGCACATCTCTTGTATGTTTTGAACAGGTTTCAGTGACCCATACTGCATGCTGACCATACTGGAGGACGAGGAGGAGAGTCGAACACGCCGGTCCAGAGCCAAACCCTGTAAATCTGTTGTAAAGGACGCTGTATCAGATGACAAAATCTACCAGACAGACATAAAAAAGCAGACTCTTAACCCCATCTGGAACCAAACCTTCATACTGTGAGTCTAAATGTGTGTATTTATGTCAGCTGAACCAGGTTAAAATTTGTTTTTCTTAAATTAAAATTATTTTTGGTTTAGAGAGTTTGAAGACATCGCCGGCGCCAGCTTCCACCTCGAGATGTGGTGAGAAAAACATCCAGAGCTTCCACTTTTTTTCTGCTTTGAAATCTTCCTCGTCATTACTTCCACATTAACAGAACCATTTCTGTTTCAGGGATAAGGACGAAGAGGTTTCACTCACTCAGAAACTAGAGGAGATCAAAACCAACTTTAATAGTTTAAGAAGGTAGTACGTGCTCTCTGTGACTCACACACAAACTGTTTAATAAAGCAAAGCAGGTTAACTTTTTTATTTGTATCTGTTTAGGATGATCAAGGAGGCCAAAAAGGAGAAAGGCACAGATGACTTTTTGGGAAAGGTTGTCCTAAAACTACAGGTAGTAAATGTTCTTATTTTCATATCTGCTGTTTTACTCTCCACTGTCTTACCAGTCTAATAACTGTATCGTCTCACTTTTAGGAGCTCCACTGTACTGAAGATAACTGGTACAATCTGGAGCCCAGAACAGAGACGTATCCCGATCGCGGCCAGTGCCACCTGAACCTCAAGTTCATCCATAAAGCGGTAAAAAGCCCTGTGTCGGTTTTATGTTCTTATTTAACATTTGTGCATGAAAACGACATGTGCACCAATGAAACGTCAGGTTTCATGGTTTCTTTCATGGTCAAATTTGTGCAAAAAAGAGGAACTGGAATTTGTGGCCTCTAGTGAAGTTAATGGCACCAGTGTTCAAGTATGAGAAACAAGTGTGTGTTGTGGGACATATATATATATATATATATGACAATATATATATGACAATAAAGTTTATAATTGTGCTTCAGTTTGGAATAACTTGACTGGATTTGTGTTTTGTGACTGACAGAGAGACGGGACGCTGAGTGCCGGCCGTAGTGCTTACATCAACTACAGTGGGATTCTGCAGCAGTTTGTTCAGGCTTACATCTCCAAGCAAAAGGTAAAGGACACGCACACTCTTAGTTCTTTTTAAAAAACCCATTTAAAGCTCTTACTTTTCTTTCTTTCTTCTTAACTCCCCTCCATCTTGTCTTCGTCTCTCTCAGAGTTCTGCTCCGTGGAAAGGGGCATTGTGTGGCGAGGCTCAGACTCTGCTGGAGCTCTACGCTACGCAGAATGACCTCTCACCTTTCCTTCAGGACCTGGCGTAAGCACCACGTTAACCTCGAGTAGACTTATGAGAGTATACCCGTGTTTAGACCGGAACAGAAGACCAGTTCTGGAGCCCTACACAAACAGAAGGGAATTGATGCAGCACATTCAAAAGCCATAAATCTAATATTAAGCATATTAATATTAAGAAATGCTCTGTTAATAAGCTTTATAGTGCATTTCACATTGTTGTCTAGTTTCTTTAAGGCTGGGCAACTATTCAATAATAATTTATTAGCTTTCAGTAGTATTGTATGTGGTGATATCAACATATTTTTACAATATTCTGCTGTCCTGATTAATGATTCCACAGAAACTTTAAATAACAAAAAATTAAAATTAATCATTAAAGTTTGTTTTTTTTCACAAGAGTTTTGATGTAAAGCATAACAGTGTGACATAGTTTAATACCGCACCGTACATTAAATATT
Organism: Macquaria ambigua; assembly: GCA_008360985.2. Taxonomy (NCBI): domain Eukaryota; kingdom Metazoa; phylum Chordata; class Actinopteri; order Centrarchiformes; family Percichthyidae; genus Macquaria; species Macquaria ambigua. The sequence continues at coordinate 238,901 of VMKM01000646.1, read as the reverse complement.
AAATTTGTTGTAAATTGCATTAAATTTTTGGAAAAGTATTATTTCACACACACTTGCCAATCTATATTAATAATATTGTCCAGCTCTATGTTACCCTGTTGTCTTTCTGTTGCACTTGTGAGTGTGTTTGTGGATGTGTGTATCCCTGACAGGAAGTGGGTGGCTTACAGTAAGCTGTACCAGAGTTTAGAGGTGGACTCGTCTGTGCTGCTCCAGCAGCTCACCAGTATAGAGTACCACTGGCATCAGCAGGAGCTGCCATACCAACAGGTATAAGTGCTCACCTCACTGTCACTGGTGGGAAGTATTATTTCTTCATATTTTGTATTGCAAATTTTTCTATTTTATATTTGTATTATTGGCTTGCTTTTTTTTTTTTTACAGTACTTGCTTTTTTATATATATATTTTATTTTTCTCTACTATGCTTATTTATGCACCAATATACCAAAGCAAATTGTGAAAACCTAAATCTGATTCTGATTCTAACAAAGTACATTCATTCAAGTACTGTACTTCAGTACAATTTTAAGGTACTTGTACTTTAATTGAGTCCTGTACTTCCATTGTTTCCTACTTTATACTTTTATTCCGCTACATTTCAGAGGCTAATATTGTACTTTTTAACTCTACATTTATTTGACATCTATAGTTACCAGTTACTTTGCAGATGTACGTTTTGTTACATACAAAACACATGATCGGTTCATAAAATATGATCCATTGTTACAGGTTATACTACTTAACATTATATATATATACATATATATATATATATATATATATATATATATATATATATATATATATATACATATATGTTAGAATTAGCTCTACCTTGACCAGCTACATTAAAATTCTTGCTCACATGTTACTGTTTCAGTAATAATAATCCAATATGTATGTGGTGGCCATGAAAAGTACTTTTATTTTGGATTCCTGGGTATGTTTTACTGCTAATACTTCTATACTCCTAAAAAAAAGTAAAATTCTGAATGCAGGACTTTTACTTTTACTATAATAGAGTTGTTTTACACTGTGATATTGCCAACCTTATCATCAATCTTACACGTATTTAAAGAGATTGTTTTTCTGTCATGCAATTTATTTTGTAGACTGTTGATCGCTCTTTCGTTTCAGATTTCCCTGGTTCCTTTACTAAAAAGTATTAAAAATAAACCAGAAGTAATTACCTAAGCACACACGAGTGTTGAGAAAGGTGTTGCACTCTGTTAACAGAAACAGGAACTTGGGGACTCGCTTCATGGTTTCCTGCAGTACGGACTGTGTCTGGTGGCCAAATACAGAGACATCTTCCCCCCAACTCCCAGTGCTACTCCGAAACTACACACACTGCTCAGGTACACGCAGTCATATATGTCTATATAATTGCTGACATAGTTGTTGTAATTAAATACACAGATTAGGTTACATGAATGTGCTTTTTATTCTCCAGGATCTTGGTCCAGATCTGTAAGACTCAGGCGTTTCAGAAACTGAACCCAGCTCAGTTTGAGTTACACGATGAGGTCGGCGATGCCATACAGGTCAGTCGTCATACTAGAGAGATTATTACCATTAACAGTATTTATATAATAAGTCTTTAATTACTTATAATATGACTTTTATATCAGACAGGTACACAGGAGTGGTTTAACATCCAAAAGGGTTTGCATCAGCCAATGACTAAGGTAAAGACAAGCACATCATGAAGGCCTTCGCTGCACTGTATTTGGAACTGACGCTGATATGGTTGCTCCATTTTATTTCACAATACTGAAGTCATGTTATTTTTGCACCATGCTGACATACAGGACCTGTCGGAGATTGTGAGCGCCCTCTCCAGGTTGATTGTGGAGGTGCAGGAAGACATAAAACACAACAAGGATGTCTGGAACAGAGTATTTGTCAGGTAAGGTGGGACAATTGGACTACAGGATGCACTAGCATTGACTTTCATCCATTCATAGGCAGACATTTTGACTTTGTGTAATCAGGTGTAACTAATAAACATTGATCATGGCTGTATTCCATTCAGGTTTGTCAGTTCCAGGGTCCTGGTATTGTGTATGCAGGCTCACTGGGACGCTTAAATGGAACAGAGCCATCGTTAATTTGTTTTTTAATTACACCTGTAATTTTCCTGCTATGACAAGTCAAAATGTCTGCTGTGAGAGTCAAACCAAACCAAATTGGGTTTTAATACATGAGAGGGTTGGCACTATTAGAACAAGTAAAAACATAAAATAAAATTAAGTCCTGTTTAGTTTTATGTTGCTCATTAAAAAAGATTAAACTAGAAGCAACTGTGACTTTCATCAGGGAGTAGCAAACCAAATTGCACGAGGAATATTTTTTACTTGAAATAATTCATGTGTTTTTCCTCATCATTATAGTGCCGTGCAAGTGGATGTGTTCACTGTCGTCTATAAGAGCTTTGATTCCCTGGTAAGTGTCAAATGGATCCGTTGAGTCCCCTCAACCTCCAAAATGATTCAGTCTTATGTCATCTCACCTCATTTTCTCTCCTCCATAAGCTTGCAAAGGAGACCAGGGAAATCTTATCCCTGATTGAGGGTCAGATGGAGCAGGCTCTAGCCAACAGCCTGTTGCCTGTTTACCTGAGCCTGCAGGCCATCCACAAAGACAAGGCTTTCCTACAGACAAGGTCAGTGATCATACTCACACCATACTCTACAGTTATTCCCAAAAACCTTTGTCTGAGAGCTGTTACCCCCAACTCCCTCCCTATAAGATGAGGTCAGCACTCCTTCATCAACACCCACTCACTATGATCCAAATGATTTCAGTTGTTTTAAAGTGGATTTTAATAACACTACAGAAAAGTTGATTTTTTGATACAATTGAAATGTCAATGTTTAGGTCGGTTTGGTTTACATTCCTGCTACTAACAACTTGGAGTGGCAGAAGCTATTACTTTTAGCTAACACATTTCAACTGTTTATCCATTACTTTTAGCTAACACATTTCAACTGTTTATCCATTACTTTTAGCTAACTATATCAGCTGTTTATCCATTACTTTTAGCTAACACATTTCAACTGTTTATCCATTACTTTTAGCTAACTATTTCAACTGTTTATCCATTACTTTTAGCTAACACATTTCAACTGTTTATCCATTACTTTTAGCTAACACATTTCAACTCTTTATCCATTACTTTTAGCTAACACATTTCAACTCTTTATCCATTACTTTTAGCTAACACATTTCAACTGTTTATCCATTACTTTTAGCTATTTCAACTGTTTATCCATTACTTTTAGCTAACTATTTCAACTGTTTATCCATTATTTTTAGCTAACATATTTCAACTGTTTATCCATTACTTTTAGCTAACACATTTCAACTCTTTATCCATTACTTTTAGCTAACATATTTCAACTGTTTATCCATTATTTTTAGCTAACATATTTCAACTGTTTATCCATTACTTTTAGCTAACATATTTCAACTGTTTATCCATTACTTTTAGCTAACTATTTCAGCTGTTTACTTTTAGCTTATGATTTCCATAGTTTATCCGTTAATTTTAGCTAATTATCCCAACTGTTTATCCATTACTTTTAGCTAACTATTTAATCTATTTATCCATTCATTTTAGCAATTATTTTAACAGTTTTCATTTTGGCTAATTATCTCAAAAGCTTAGCCATCACTTTTAGCTAACTATCTACCAGTTTACTAACTAGCTATAGTTCTCATGCACTTTCAATGTCAACACGTGACTTTAAGGTGACTTTTAAGGTGGTTGGTGGGAGGTGTGCACTGTGCAGTCTGCCTATCATAGCTGGTAGCTTACTGGTTATTGTGACAATACATTCAGTAAAGATTAGCATCACACCAATTAATAGTATTTGGATGGTTATATTTGTTTAATCAAATCATAACCTCTATTTTTCTAATTAGTTGAGCTACTCCACAATCTTTCCACTTACCTGCTGCAAACTGCATAAGTATCCCCCTACCCTAGGGTACAAATACCCCTAATTGGGAACCAAAAAAAAAAATCCTCTCACCCTGCCTACTGATAAAAACTTCAAAATGTTAAGAGTTTTTACTGTTGTTTCAGGGGATTACTTGAGCTGACAAACTTTCAAGAGGGCTTCAGAGAGGCCCTGCCTTACTGGCTGAACCAGGCATTCAGCACAACTCAGGACAGGGTGGAGAGGGCTGTGCAGGTAGACCAGGTAACACTCGTGTTTTTATGCTTTACTATTATGATAAACATAGTTTATTTCATCCACAGTGGGCAGCATTATAATGATATGTTTTTAACTTTCCTCTCAGCTCCAGCCCCTGCAGCCTGGCGCCGTGCCCATAAAACACAGTTCCTCAGCAGTGGACCTGGTGGCATGTATCCAGCCTATCTGCCAGCTGTGGGAGCAGCTGTCCTGGCCTGACCCCGAGGAGGCCTTCATGCTCATGGTCAAACTCACTGAGGTACAGTATTCTGCCATTAACATGGTCCTAATCAGACGCTATACTGGTCAGACTATCTGAGTTTGGGAAATGCTGGTAGTTGGCTGTAGTCTATATTTGCTTTCTGTGTGTTTTCAGGATATTTGTAAGATTGTGGTGAACTACTGTCACATCCTGAAGGAGAGGGTCAGGGTGCTGTCTGAGAACTCCGACCACAGCTGCGCCATCAACATGGTAAGCGCAGGCGAGGAGAAAAGACTTCGCTGGAAATATTTCTAATGCTGAATAATACACTTCCCAAATCTTTCTCCTCTGTCTGCAGTTGTGTGTGGTGGTGAATGACTTGGAGCACTTACGGCCAGTGCTGAACCGACTTCCTGCACAGCTGAACTGGTCAGGGCTTCGAGATCGGACCCAAAATGTCATTGGGGAAAGCCAGTTCCACAACACTCTGCCCTCACAGCTCCAGCAAGCTCAGGGTGTCCTCGGCCGAGAGATTCGCTCTGCTTTGGACACTCTCGGGAAAAAGGTGTGACATAGACATGTAATGTTTGATCATCAGTAAACCCTTGAATGCATAGAAAACTCTTCAACATGACCTCTCTACTTGTCTCTCCAGTTAAACACAGACATTGAGACCCATGTCAGAAGCATGTCAACCAGGCGGAGGATTCCCTCCAAGTCCACAGAGGATGTAGGTGACCATCACTGCCTGTGTGGCACAGATACAGATGCCTTTTATGTATGCTTGATATCCAGCCTCTTCTCTGCTTTAGGCTGCAGCCCCTCTGATGCGCTACCTGGAGCAAGAGCTGCAGTATATGAATGAAAACCTGGTTCAAGAGAACTTCAACAGGTACAAGGCCTGATTATCACCTTACCACACCCCAAGTCTTTCATTGTGAGCTCTCGTGGTTCCACGTGCTGTTCATGTTGATTTAATGCAAGTTTTCACTCTGCATCATCATCATGGCATTGTGTCGCTGTCTTTTCTCTCTCATGTCCAGTCTCCTGACTCCTTTGTGGAATAACTCAGTGAAGATCCTCTACCAGGTGGCTACTCAGTACCCACAGCAAGAAGGGCTCATGGTGTTCTGCCAGAGACTGCTGTACACGCTGCAGGTCGGTCCTCAGCCACGTGGTTGCCTTCACTACCAGGGCAGGGGAAAGCTTTTGTAGTACATTAGGGTGCACTTCAGCTCAAAGATTTCCACGTAAAGTGACAGTAGCTTAGCATAAAGACTGCAAGCAGGGGGAAAGAGCTAGCCTGGCTCTGTCCAAAGGTTAAATAAATCCACCTACCAGCACCTCTGAAGCTCACTCAACATGTTGGGGTTTACTGGGGGGGCTATAGCTTCATGATACATTTAATTTCCTGTTGAATTTCAGTGCCTGGAGCTGTGCTTCCACGCTGAAGGAAATGGGCTCCCTCTGAACACACTCCACTCTGATGAATACAAGGCAAGTAACTGAAGACCCCAACAGACGGGATTCAATTCATTGAATCGTTATCTGTTTTAATGTCCACGTTTCCGTGAAAAAAAAACGTGAAAATATTCACATTTCATCTTTCTCTCCTGTGTGTCCAGGCTCTCAAAGCTCACCTGACTCACAACTCTCTGAGCAGCCAGCAGCTTCTGGAGAAGTTCCTTGAAAGGAAAGTATTGGAGCAGGTGAGACAGCCTCCCGCAAAAGGAACGCTTCTCAGACTACAGCCAACTCATGCTAGTTGTTCAAACTTTCTTTGTTTCTCCTGTATGCACGACAGAGGGTGTACAGTGGAGATAAATATGGTGCAGTCACCCTCCTCGCGTCCTACAGGAGATCAGACCAAAGACTCAGAGTTGAGGTGTTGAATGCAGTCAATCTCTTACCAATGGACTCTAACGGTAAGACCATGCAGAACAATCACAGCCATGTAGATACATTACAGAAAATTGCTATGTGACCTTTCCTGATGGCCTAATGCTTTTGATGCTTCTGCCAGGTTTAAGCGATCCATTTGTGCAGCTGTGTCTTGAGCCTTACCACATTTTTCCTGAGGTAGAGCCTCGCTGCACTCAGATCAAAAACTGTGATCTCAATCCCCTTTTTGATGAGGCCTTTGAATTGTAAGTTGTTGTCTTATATTTGTCCATATTCAATGTCACATCTCAGTTTTCATTCTCACAAATAGTGGACCTGAACAGCCAACCGCTTTCCAGATGTTTTTGACCTATGTTATCTCCATCCTCTGCTCTCTGTCTTCTCTATATCACAGCCTGGTTTCTCTGGAACAGTGCCAGGCTGCAGGGGCTTGCCTGGTGGTGACGGTTCTGGACCACGACACCTTGAGGACAGATGACTTTGAAGGCGAGGCCTTCCTGTCCCTCAAGTCCATACCAGGAGTTCCTGAAAAACGGGAAGGAGATGGGCTCAGCTCACTGTCAGACGACGTCCCTGCTCAGATCCGACTGCCTCTGATGCATCCTAAACCTAAAGGTAAGATCTGTCGCATATAGTGACATAATGACTTGGCTCTATGGTGGCTCTCTAGCCCATGGAAAAGCAAACCGGTTCTTAGAAGGTTTGCAGAGTTGAACCAACTCCAAACCGGCACTAGCACCAGCCCAGAACTAGCACTAGGTTCGCGTTGGTGAAAAGGGGGTATCAGTGGGTTTAGACCAATGAAGCAGGTTTTAATTTTTATTTTGAATCGGCTGGATTAATCTGCTAGGTGGCCCTGGGCAAAAAATGACCTGCTGGGCCCATTTTAACCACCACCCCCATTCTGCCCACTGTGCAATGTGTAGAGTTTAAGACCTTAAACCTGCACTAATCAATATTTAAAAATTAACCGTAGATCAAATTACTGTGTAATAAGAACTATGCAGTTCTCTTCGGCTCTATGCAGCGTTTTAGTGTCTTTCAGTTCATTGTTTTGGTATTATAGCTTTACTGTTTTGGTTCACTGGCACCGCTCTCATCAATTCCATTTCCAGTTTAGTGGAGCATTTAGCAGCTAAACAGCCAGATTATCCACCAGCAGGATGCATTTTATTCAATTACTAAGTTGTACTTGGCCAGTTCTTTAATTATTATGCTGGAATTTGAGGGAGAATTTGCATCCCAACAGTAACCTTTGTTTTTTATAGCATGTGCTCCCTCTTTCGACGTTTAATGGCACGAATATTGTCAAATTTGAAGACCCACAACATTGGTGTGAAAATGTCACTTTGGGATATTAGTTGGTGTCTAGTCTTTACTATCCAGCTCAAGCCGTCAGAACAACAACCGCATCCTTTTAAAAAAAAAAATTAGTTTTCGCTTTCAAATGATTTTGATATTAGCCAAATAGCAAATCTGACTATCCTGCAAATTCTGAACTTGTTTCTCCATGTACATTTCACAGAGGACAGCATCCTGAGGTTACTGGAGTCCAGGAAAGGAGAGCGAGAGGCTCAGGCCTTTGTGAAGAAGCGAAGACAGCGAGAGAAACAGTCCCAGGAGGGGACTCAACCGTAACAGACACACAGACAGTTTCTTCCTCCAAAAATATACAATTTGTTTTAATGATCTGTACCAAAAACAAAGAAAAATCCACTCAGAAGGAAACACTGGTGTTGGATGAGTTGTGTGTGGACAGTATGCTGAGTGGGGTTTACCAAAGACCATCACAGTGATCATGAACACTTTCACACCTGCATTTTAAACCTCATACACCTTTACATATCTGTCTGCTTCCTGATGTTTTGTCTAATCAGTGCAAGAGATAAGTATGACATCACATAACTATGTGTGTATATATATATATAATATATATATATATATATTAGACTACATTTGACACACTGAAATGTCAAAGATTACTACAAATGTAAAAATGTTGGCAGAGAAACCTGTCACACATTGAATTTAAACATAGGAAATGGGCCGATTGTTTGAAATAAAATGAAAAGCTTTTGAGTAAAAAATTTCAAATGTGTCATTTTAAAGACTACACAAGTTGAATGAGTACATTTGCCTTGATTGTGTTAACATGCTTTCCTCTTCCAGCTTATATAGAAGAATATTAGAGAAAACCTGAGTGCTTTAACAGAGGCCATCTGTTGTAAATTTAAACAAATATTCCTACATTTTTAAATATTATCTGTTATTATTCAACAGATTTTACCAGATCCATTTTAAATTTACTTTGCTTAAAAAAAAATTATGAAAACAAAATACATCAAAATGAAACAAGAATTTCATTATAATCTAGACAAGCGCTACCAGCAGACTGGTATGACGGCCCCCTTTTGGCTGTAGCAATACAGGATCATTGTCTGAAGAAACTAAATATGCCCTTTAACTGTTTTCAGTCTGTTGATTTTGTTAAGACAGCTCATCACCCTCAAAACCTGCCGTGTCATCCATCCATCTAGAAAGTTTTGCGATCTTTGCTGTCATCACAACACAACTTATTGTGCCTCTTTCCAGAAATGATAAAGCAGCAACTCATGGCACCCTGAATTGGATGTAAACACAGAGCAGAGTGAACCAGAGTGATACTACCGGGCCACCATACTTCATTCTATAGCATATACAGTTAGTGGGCTTACTTTAGTAGAAAAAAATTGCTCCTAACTGCGGATTATCACGAGTAAATGTCTTGATTTCTGGAAAGAAATCACACTTAAACTATCCAGATGGATGGATAACACTCTGGAAATATGTTTTCTTTAGGGCGAGCTTATGCTTTAAAACATATCAAAATATGATTTAGAACTGTGTACGTAAATGTTTCATGGTTAGAGTTAGAGAAGAGCTAACACAGGTCACAAATCAAGAACGGGTAAAGAAGAACAGTGTTGCTGGTCAAGAGCAATAACTAGTAAAATGTACTGGTGTTCCATAGGTAACACTGAAAAAATGATTAATCCTAAATTCCACATTAAGAGCTTTCACTTAATGACCTGTGATCACTAAGCTGGTCATTTATCAGTAAACGTCATCTTAAAAATACAAAACCAGATCAGTGCGTTGTGTTGTTACCACATTATAAAAATGACCTCGACATAATTTTGAATGGCGGTAGAGATCCAAGGCTGGTATCTGTGGAATCAGGACTGACTGGTCTGGAATCTGTGGTGGTCTGTGGTGGTCCGAGAGGGTGGTGAGGTCAAGAGAGCTGCTGCTCCAGGGTCTGTTCAGGGCAGAGCGGGCACTCCGTCGAGGTGGAGCAGCTCTCACATTGTAGTCCGTGGCCACAGGGCAGCGACACTGAGCCCTGCTCTCCACACGTCACACAGCACTGTCTCTGTTTCCTGTACACCACCTTGGAAAACACAGAGGGAAATGTTTAGACCTCTTAAACTGAAGAATGTTGGATGATTTAGGGGACCACAGATAATGTTCACCACTAAAAATCAAGGTCAACAAACACCAACAAATATAGAGCACTAGTGCGCAAAACAAATAGACCAGTTCTGCTAGCAAGGCTGTGCTAAAGGTCATACAGAGCATTGTTTTTCCCCACCCGTGTGTCCTTTTTATCTGAAAAATCCAGGCCAAAATGACAAAGAAACAACTTTAAAGCAACACTTGGTGCTCTGGGAACTATTGATGGGCTTTTGTCATTATTTCTGACACTTTACACACCATAAAAATAATTATATACTATATAAAACAATTACTTTACATGTTAAGTAAAGTATGTGTGATTTTCTTTAGAGTATACGTGATTTTTTAGAGCAAGTTGTTGTGTATTACCTTAACTAAACTACTTAACATTGTTTAAAAATGCCAACAAGCACGGATTACCTACAATGCTAATGTATAAATGTGGATTCTAAGAAAAACAAAATAATCAGAACGCAGCATGTTGGGGCCATATAAGTCTGCAGGTCTTTAGGTTGACTTAAGTACATGTAAGTTATGAGTCTGTGGTGTTACCTGTTCCACAGCGTGTAAGCAGCTACAGAGCTGAGCCTGCAAACTGAGGACTGACTCCAAGGGAAGTCGGTGTAGTAGCTGGAGTTGGTGCAATGCTAAATGGGGGTTATCTCCACTCCTTATGCTCTCCAGCGCCTCCTGCAGGAGAGAAGCTTGTCTCTGTGCCTCCTCCTCAGCCTGCCTGGCTCTCTCGGCTTCCATGGCTAAACGTGCTGCGTGGGCACGGGACTCCTCTGCGTCTGCTTTCAGCGCAGCCCACGACTACAAGAAGAATACAGAATATCCCTTCAAGACTATTCAAATGAAGTTCCTCAGTCATTGCAATATGCATAAACATGCAGGTCACTGCACTAAAGCAAACAGCCATTTCACAGACATGAGTACACACATGCCCCACTACCTACCTACCTGAGCTGTGTGTCTCCAGCTGTGACCCCACTGCTTCAGTGCCCTATGGGCTTCCTCCAGCTCCTGTTTGAGCCTGGAAGTCTCTGCACAGGGGCCAGAGGGCAGGAGGGTGGGGGGTGTACCAGGGGAACCCTGGCCCGATGGAAAATGCTCCCAGATATTAGTGCTCATACCGTTCAGACCTACAAAGGAAAGAATACATATTAACAAAATAAAGAATAAATATCATCCCTCACTACACCACTTGATGTCCTGAATCAATTTCCACAAACCTAAAGAGCTATGAGATGGTCCCAAGAAGGTGCTTTCTGATTGGCCAGGTTGTGACAGGTGAGAAAAGAATGGTGAAGCGTGCGGCCTGATTGGGGGAGATGGTGACGGGGAGCTAAAAGGAGCAGAGCTGCTAAAGGATCCTGGGATATTGACTGGGGCAGAACTCTGAAACTGGCTTCCTCCTATAAAGGCAAAGAGATTAAATAATTATGAGTTATGTTTATGTGCATATGCATACTGCTAAATGGTGTACATGTGTTCATATTTAAAGTGTATGTAGTTCTGTGTGCTTATTGTTGTGTCTTTGAAATACCCAGCATAACTCCCACACTGGGCAGAGCAGAGCTGCTCTCCAAGCTCCTCTCCAACGCCGACACACCAAAATCATTCAGGTCAAGATCATCCAGGGCTGACTCTACAACACATGCAACACCGGAACAATCTGTCAGATTCACAGTTATTTCAGATTTTGTTTCGTCACGACTGCTTGAAATGTGGATTCAGAATTTGTGCATCTTCACTTACCAACAACCGATTCTACAGTCTCACTGGTGGGGTAAAAGGGCAGGGCGTTAGCATTCATGCCTGAGGAGATGCCGGATCCCGGGGGGCCGAGGGGGGCAGGGCTGGGCGGTGTGGCGGCCAAACTGGAGGGGATGCTGGAGGACAGACTCAGAGGGCTGCCCACAGGCAGAAACACTAACAAGTCCTGAAGGAGAACGGATGTGGTGTTTGGAGAAACAGGTGGTATCTTTATTCTTGTGTCCTTGCAGCATTATTATTATTATTATTATTATTATTATTGCTTCCTGAAGAAAATATGTGGACCAGCTGAAAGTATGCAGAAGTTTAGACTGCATAAAAAAGATAAAGAGCAACAGACAGAGTTTGAGGCTGTAACTGTACCTGTTTGCTTTGTGTTGATGCCAATTCTCTGTGGCGCTGCTCAAGAGCAAAACTCCTTTGCTTAGCCTGAAACCACAAACAATATAAGAATGATGATGTGAAAGTAACTAACTTTCATTTTATAGTATCTCACAATGTTCATGTTCCCCTTTTTCTTCGTCTATCTTTCTCACCTGATCCTCTCTCTCGAATCCAGGCGCTCTGCCGTACCCTCCCTCTCCTGCCCAGGGCGACGGAGGCTCCGCTCCTCCGCTCACGTCCTCACACAGAGACAAAACGCTACCCAGCAGTCCCTGCTCCGCTATACATGACCCTGCAGGTGGGTAGAAAGGGTCTGAAACGGACCCAGAACCAGGCCCAGGCCCCATGTTGTGTCTGCTGGGGCTTGAAGAAGCTTCTTGGGCAGGAAGAGGGTCTGGAGGTCTAGGGGGTGGAGGGGAGCTTGGTGTGGGGAATGACGGTTCCTCAGGAACAAAGGGCTCTGGAGGAGGTTTAAAAAAGCAAAATAAAAAATACGTTAAATTGCAAAATGAGTAATCAGATGGTCGTGGAGAGGTGCTTAGAAATGTCTTGTGGGGACTTACTTTCAACATGAGCAAAGGCACAGAAGGGTCCTCTGGGACAGCAGCCACACTGCTGCATGTCATTACACTTGGTGGATTTATAGATCTGTGACAAAGTAACAAATCAGCACATGTTGATATTCACCTCTTGTCATTTCTGGTCTAGATTCTATAAAAGGTCTCTGTTGAAACAGACAAACCTCTGGGTGGAACTGTTGTTCTGTTCTTGTGTGGCAATACTGGCATCCCTCTGCTCCCTCACATTTACTGGGATCTCCCCATTCTTCACTTTGTTTCACAGCTGGACACGGCAACGCTCTGTGGCAGCAGAGAACAAACAACAACTTTGTCAAACACATCCACAAATCAAGCAAAAACAATATAACAATCTTCAAATATTTTCCTTTTCCATGATGTAATGGAGCACCTGTATTTGTGCTTGTGTGGACTGCGCCTCCTGTCTTTGCTGTTGTGGTAGTATGGACAGGCGTAACCTTGACGGCACAGACGAGGTGGTTTCTTACAGAGCTCTGTCTTGTAGTGGGACAGCACGTAGTTGTTATCTGAAGAGTAAAAACACACAGACATGGTAGGAATAAATGAGGCAGGCAGAGGGTGAGGACAGGACAAGAGTCATCAGATCAAGATTTTAAGACAGTTAAATGATTGGACATCCTCCAAACAGAGAAACAGGAATGAGGCTATTTTTTTTACTGTATTTAAAAGGTTTGACGTGTATATGAAGTACATATGAAGCACAGATGAGCCCTTACATTCCCATCATCATCAGTGGTAATATATCTTTTATACAACAGTTACCAACATGTGCCCACTGCTTAGAAAATGTTCTTTATAGAAGTAGATACATAAAGAGGAAAAACACAAAAGAAAACAAGACGGAGTACTAAACATCTGCCTAGTTACAACCAATAATAAACAGTGTGTTTCAAGAGAAATACCAGAACAGCTGGAAATGTGTTGGAGGAAATTAGCCGTTAAGTTCAGACCAACTCCAGCCCAACATGAAAAAACACAGCCACCTTAAGTACCTTAAACCACACGTTCCCACCAATGCAGCACCTTGTGTTAATTTAACACAGGGCTGTTTTCGGTCTGAAGGCCTGCTGGAGTGCTGCTAACACAGATTTACCTTGCCAGCGGGGTTCCTCACTCAGGATCTTCTCTATGAGGGCTGTGCTTGCCGCCTGCCCTGACTGTCCATCTCCTCCACCTCCTTCTGTGGCCCCCGAGCCTCCCTGAGACTCCATTACCTGCACTTCTCTGTAAAATCCACAGTGTAAAGGTGTAGTGTTAACTACAGCGCAGATACACATACAGAAACTTACAGAGTCAAAAGGTAGGTTGGTGGTTACATGTTAAAATTAAGTTCTTTTGGCACCTGATATCATAAACAGGGCTGCGCAGGTCATGTGATCCATGTGCAAAGGCACAGTGGGAGCCATTTTTGCTGCAGTGGCCTTTTGCATCTGTTTCGTGGATACATGATCCCGTCTTGTAGTAGCGGAGGTGGTACCTGCGCTCTGTGTCACCTGCTGTCCGATGTAGAAATGGGCATCTGGAACACACAGAAAGATCACATTCAAAACACGGGTACAAACATTAAAGACATGCAGGTCTTTTGAGGCAAACAGTGTACAGTATATTGTATGATTAATCTGCCAATTATTTTCTCGATTAATCAATAAATTGTTTTGCCTGTAAAATGCCTGAAAATTGTAAAAACAAAACAAATGCATCACAATTTCCCAGAGCCCAAGGGAAAGTCTTAAGGTTGCTTGTTTTGTCTGCTAACAGTCCAACATTTTGAATTTAAGATGATATAAGAAAAGCAGCAAATCCTCACTTTTAAGAAGCTGGAACCAGTAAAAAGCTTGGCCTTTTTGTTTGAAAAGTGACTAACAATTAATCAGTTATCAAAATGTTTGCTATTTAATTTTCTGCCTATTGACTAATCAATTATTCCACCAATCATTTCAGCTCTACTGTATACCACACTATTGTACAGGTCAATGACAGTGAAACACAATTGTTTTTTTATATAGAAAAAGCAGCGGCAACTATGACTTCAATAAGGATCTTGTATATTTAAATGTCTGGAATGTACAGCACAACTGGTTTGTACCCTAACAAGCTGCAGAGCTACAATCCCTGTTGAACCATCCACAAAACACTGGCACTCTAAAAGTTATTTGCAAGGTCTGCAGCAGACAAGCCACATGCTAATTCTATTGCACAACACTGCAAGCATACAAGATTCACAAAGTATTATGGATCTTGTCCAAACTACATAAAAATAACTGAACATTTTTTTGCAACTAAACTTTTCCTTTAGATACTTTTCCATGTGTTCTCTCCTAAAAGTTTCAGAACTCTTCCCACTTCTGTGTAATGGTGATTGTTTTCTCTGCAACTAGGCAATTTGAGATGAGAACTGGAAGAGGAATCTTTGAAACGCTCACGTAGCACTCCACCAAGTGGTTCATTAGCATGTATAGCAGACATCAACTTCCATCCTTCACATTTACATTCCCTTTGTCTGCGATTGTCACCAAGAGGGTGTCATAAAGAACAACAAAGACATTTCAGTCTCAAAGAGACCCACAGAGGTGGAGAGTTGGCTATGTTCAGGTGCTAATGCTCACAGTGAAGATTATGCATCAGACACTATTGTTCCAAGGTGTTCAGCTTGACTTACAGTTGTGGATGGTGAGTACTCCACTGGCTTTCACCCCAATTGAAAAAAGGTCCTTTGCCATGCGATGGTCTACACATTCTGGTGATTCACTTGAGCAATTCATGATTTAAATGTAAAAGGCTTACAAATGTCAGAGATGAGACAGGGACAATACCAGCTAGATTTAACCATTTAGAGTTAAAGAGGCTTCTGCAAACCCCAAAAGACCTAGGTCTGTGGGGTTTCTAACAAAAGGCCAAGTAATTCATTTCACTGTAATTTACTTTTATACACCCACTGCAAAACGTGTTTCACAGTGATTATTACCATCTTCCCGGATACAGTGTGGCTAGTTATGCAATTCAGTGCAAAAACAACAATGACACTTCTCCTTTACAGAGGTCCCTAATTTTTTTTTTTTATGTTTTTATGTATGGCTCTATTGGGGGGCCAATGATAACCAATGCAAACATGATGTGAAGCAGTCTTGTACAACATTGAAATCTCAGTTGCACTCACTCATCTCCATCAGGACAGGTGCCCGTTCCCTCGTCATATTTGGTACAGTAAACATCTGGGCTGTAGTTGAAGGTCCCGTCCCGTCTGCGGATGGGCCTGCGGCGCCGCTGGTTCAGGAAGTGCCAGTGGAAACAGGAAAAAGGCCTGTGTTGTGTGCATTTATGCTGTACGAACAGGGGGCACTGCTCGGTTCTGAACTCCTTCAGATATCTGGAAGAGAGGGAAGCAACAAGATATAAGATAAAATAACTTTATTGTCTGTCACAAAGTAATGTAAATTTTCCTTTGACAAGGCTCAACAATAAATAATGCACATTTAAAAACACACATGCACACAGGATAGGACCAAAACTGTTAAAACTACAACTCTACAACAAGAGAGTGGAATAGATAAACAATGTTACTGTCTTTTACAGTTTCTTACACAAGCAAGAGTTTATTCATATTTATTTACAGTACATTCAAAACCCTTGCCTATAGTGATTAGTTTTCTATGGATGCCCATCAGTCTCATTCTCTGCTGCTGTGACAAACCTCTTCCCCCAAAAAGCTAATATATAGTGCAACTTGACTAGCATTAAGCTAATGCAGCAGAGAAACATATTCACAAATACAGAACTTGAACTATGCTGTGCCACAAAGCTTGTAAGGAATGGCTACTGTTAGTGAGTAACGTTAGGCCTCTTTCTCGAGACCTGCTCCGGTTAATAAGCACATTATCGCTGAATAGGCTTGTTTCAGCCATTTCAAAGAATATCAAGTTTATCACTCACTCATTTTTTTCAATTACAATTTAGCTGCAGTTTGGTATATGCAACTACACGTGAGGTTGTGTACACTTAGCTAGCTAATCCAGCTAACTAGCTACGTACGTGTAATGTTGAGGTTTCTCGGGCTGCACGTTCAACACGGTTGCGGGAGATGTCGAGCCCCCTGCGGGCGAAGACGAAGAGGACGAGGAGGGTCCGCCGGTAGTCGTCGCTGCCGAAGATGACGGGGGCTGTGAGTGTGTTTTAGACATTTTACCCGTTTGGAGCCTAACAACAAAAACCTTGTTTTTAGCTTACTGGCTAGCTATTCTTATTAGCTTCGAAATCCGCATTCTACAACGATGTGAGCTTGCGCAAGGCAGGAGGAAGTAGTAGCAAAGGGACAACTAGGGACAACACGGAACTATGGGACATGAAGTTCAATCATAAATTAACTTGAAACACTTAGATTAGATCATTCACTGTGATAGGGTTACATACAGCTGATTTGTGTTGTAGAAAACTGAAACATGGGAAAATAATGAGTGATAAAGTTCACGTTTGTGTTTTTTTATTTGCATCGTATCTATTGGCTGTACCATACGTCCACTTTGTAAGGTGAACCAATGAGCGTGTAGTGTTTTGCAAGCATGACGTCACGACAAAGTATTAATACTCGGCCAGAAACCCCCTCCCGAGACAAATCGTTTTCGATTTCGTCGGTCACCTCCGAGAAATTGTCAGTTACGGCGATTGTTTCATATCAACCGACGTCCTAAAGGTAAATATCATTCCCTTGCTATGTAGATAATGTACGTGAATTTGTTGTCAATACTGTGATATGTGGCATCGCGTTTTTTGTTTAGCAAACAGGCTAACACGTCGACGTGCTAACGTTAGCTAAAAATAGAACAATGGAACCTCTTACAGTTGACGTTTCCAGTTAAACGTCACCATTATCTCGCTGAAGTGAAACTAGACCCCGTAAACAAGCCCACTGTCAGCTAAAATTAGCCATCGAGGTCGATGATTGCTATTTTGTACAAAGATGGCCATTAGCTAAGCTAGTTATATGTAAGTTCATGTTTCTTGAGCTGAATCGAGTCAATGTCGCTTGGGGGTGAAATGAGAGTCTGCTAAAATGGCGAAGTCGAAAAGCAACGGCTTGACTGGTTGTGTTGGTACGGGCGCCGAGTGTGACGCTAACTGCTAACGTTACGGTCTCCGTTTATAGTGGGCCTCTGCATTTGTTAAAGCATTGATGTAAATGGTTATGGCTCCATTGTACTAAACTTGATAAACATTGAGTCGTTTTTAATGGTGACTGTTAATTGAGGCCTTGCTGGTAGACTGGAACACCGTTGATGGAGGACTGGAGCAAATCCGCCGCCTCCCAGTGGTTACAACCTGGGGGGAGGGGAGCTGTATTCAATTGTATGCTAAGCTAGCATCTTAGCTCGGCCTGATCGTACGGTTCTTTCGGTTTGGTTCTACTACGTTTAGTACTGAGATTGGACATATCAACTAATCGGATTTTAATCTGTTCTGTGTTTATACAATAGCAAATACGAGATGGCCCGTACCAAGCAGACTGCTCGTAAATCTACTGGAGGAAAGGCGCCAAGGAAGCAGCTCGCTACCAAGGCAGCCAGGAAGAGCGCACCGTCCACGGGGGGAGTGAAGAAACCCCATCGTTACAGGTGTGTGTGTGTGTGTGTGTGTGTGTGGTACTTTTCATTAACTCGAATACATTTGATTATTGATCTGTGGCATGCAACCATTAAATGTTTACTATTTTAAATACTTTGCGCTAAACTCTTGTTTAGGCCTGGAACTGTGGCTCTGAGGGAGATCCGTCGTTACCAGAAGTCCACTGAGCTGCTCATCCGCAAGCTGCCCTTCCAGCGTCTAGTGAGAGAAATTGCCCAGGATTTCAAGACTGACCTGCGCTTCCAGAGTGCCGCTATTGGAGCTCTTCAGGTAAATAAGACATGGAATTAAACATCTGTAGAGTCGTAGGACAACATGGGCAATATTTGCTGTGAGCCTAATGTCTGTTTTCCATTTTCTTTTTAACAGGAAGCCAGTGAGGCTTACCTGGTGGGTCTGTTTGAGGACACCAACCTGTGCGCCATCCACGCTAAACGTGTCACCATCATGCCCAAAGACATCCAGCTGGCTCGTAGGATAAGGGGAGAGAGGGCCTAAGCAGCTAGTGACAGCATGGTCACGACAAATGATCCTATTTATCGTACTTAACCATTTTGTGGACGTTTTTATTTTTTTGGGTGTTTTTTACAAGTTTCTCGAATTTTGTATTGTATTTTAGATTGGGACTATTTACAATCATTCCACAAAGCCTGAGTAAACTTAAGGTAGTTGGAAATGTTGTGCAGTAGGAGTATCTACCATTTCATCATGGGTCATAACTACATGTTAGAGCCATCATATCACCCCTCAAGTTCTTTGTGGGTATTGGGCATCCCTCTGGGGATGGAGTTGTCTTTGAAGTGAGGAAGAATTCTTCACATCTTCCACGGGGGTCCAGGGTTCCTTCACCCACCTACCATTTACCACAAAATGCCAGCATGTCTTGCTCAACAGGTCTCACTGCAGTGTCTGGGTATTGGCTACTACAGTAGATACTCTACACTCGGTGACGAGCATGGCAGACACCTCCTGTATTTTTCTGGACTGCTTTTTTACATTTTTTTTTTCCCCAACATAAAATCTTGGCAGCTACATTTAATACTATTTATGAAAATGTTGTCACATGTCTTTCTATTAAAGGTCTTTATGAGTAGAAAGCCTTGTGTTCTGTAGTTGTGATATTCAGACAATGATGCATTGTGTCGATGCATTTCACATTTATTTACAACCACGTGTAACAGAGTTGACCACTGTCATACAAACCACTCGGTATGCTTGAAACCAGTAGCTGGAAAAACAAACAAAACAAGCTTTTAGTGTCTCAACATGTAAAGAACTATGAATCACTTAATTATGTAAGAGCTCATAACTGCTGTGCCTCACCAATACGGCAGACAATCTCTTCACACTCCTTAATGCTGCTGGCTCTGAGCACCACACAGCAGAAGCCTGTAGGCTGAGGGGTTTCTGGGGAGTCTCTGTGAACAGAGCCAATCAAATGCTTAGATGACATCTGGGTCCAGCCAATGACAACGGAGCTGGGTATTGCATCACCATGTGTCTAGATTAACATGGATGTGGAGGGGAAACCCCTTGTATGATAGAAATATCTGATCACATAGGTTTATTGGCATCTGCAGCACAAAAGGTTTGATATGTACATTTAATACTTACGTGACGCAGAATCCAAATATTGTGTAGTCTGGCTGACAGAATCTCCCTACACATGAAATCTCTGGATAGTGGTGCTCAAACAGCTCCTGAGGATGAATCAACATGTTTGAGGAGAATTTTAATTGCAGCCATAGAAATATGTCCAGCAGTAGCAAACAGGGATTTGAACACCAATTAATTCTGACAGGCATCACATGTGGCTGCTTACCAGTTTACTGTTTCTGTCGGTGCATGTCAAATGGGTTTCTTTCATATCTAAAAGCACTTCCTGTGGGACAAATTACACTGGTTGAGCACATGTTGATAGTGACCAAGTGATTTGCAGCACATAATATGGACCAACATGCCCTGAGGCAGGGGAGTGGTGTCATTACCTTGCTAGACAGGTTTTTCTGCAACACTTGTGGAATGGCATGCTGCAGCACCTCCTTGTCTCCAAACTACGAAAGGATAAGACCAGATATAACATCAGTTATGAGAGAGACTAGCACATTGTATACACAAAGATTGAACATGTATTAAATTGTAAAGCAAAAGCAATTATTCACCATTCCGATGTTTGCTTTTCCCAAGAACTGCACAATGTACACAATCCTGTTGAGCAGAGGTGGGTCAGCGTCATAAAGTCAAGAGAACACATAACAAAATCATCCTGAAGGATTTGATAACCAACTTGCCTTCCCTCTTTGAAACACTGTGACGGGGAGGTTCCCTGGTCCTCGGTGGCTGACTGCTGGGAGGGAGCGGGACCGAGCTGCAGGGTGGGGTTCTCTATCCTCAGGGCCCGCAGGAGTTTGATAAGGGGCCGATACACTGTTCCATCCTGAGCCCTCCACCGCAGAACACCGATGGACAGAGGGCAGCCCTTCAGCCGAGACAGAACCACACCTGCCTGGGAAAAGAGAGAATGTATTAACTATGCACAACAACTTCTAAGGCTTGTACAGTAACAGCGGCAGGTTTTTTTTAATTATGCAAACGTTTTGACGTTTGTCAAAGGTGTGACTGGCAGTGCCTCATGGGTTCAATCGATAGTACATAGAGTCTACTGTGCTAACAGGGCTGCAGTGAAACCTCAAACACCACCATAGCCCTAGCAGAGTGGTGGGACTGTTGGTTTGGGTTGCTCTTGGTAAATGCTATATTTTTAAGAAAACGTAAAAAAAAAAATCAAATCAAAACAGGCAATTTAGAAGTAAGTTCGTATCGTATCTTCAAGTGGGATCATGTTTACCATGTTAACAAAAAGAGTCCTGCACAACCACACAGGCATTTATACAGTTTTTCTGGTCGATTAGAACTCTACTCAGGTTGGGTGCAGCCAATGCTGGGAATTGCGTAATGTCACCAAAACTACATGTATTAATAAAAAATGATAAAGTGCAAGCGTAAGTGGTGCCACACAACTTAACAAAACAGTTCTGAGAAGAGGTCCAATCAGGATACATAAGTGAAAACACCTGTGTGACATAGGCCTTTTTCGTGGAGGATATTTTGACATGTCACAGTAGGAAAAGCACAGGTGTAAATAATAAATGTAATGTCTGAATTCCATTCAGCAGCTTCAGTTTCAGGGTCCTGGTATTGTGCATGCTGGCTCACTGTCACACTGTCATGGCTTACTGGGAAACTTGAATAGAACAGAGCCACCGTTAATGTTATTAGTAACACCTGTATTTTTCCTAATATGACAAATGTATGTATATGTCTGCTGGGATGCCTAGATATTGGCATTTTTCTCAAAAGACCCACCAGAGCAAATGCAAATGCGGTGACAGAGAAAGAGACAGATAACGTCTACGAATGTCACTGGTTATTACTTTAATACATAACACTGCGTGTTTGGGGATACCTGTCCATTCTTGGAATTTCTCAGAGAGGTCCCGTTGATCTCATCAATAATATCACCAGGACAGATAAACTTGTCGACATGAGCCTGACTGCCGGGGATCAGCTCGAGGACAAAAACGCGCCCACTGAGATACCTGAGAGACAGCCAGAGAGACAGGGAAGTGATGCAGCAGGTTGGACAGATCGCCTTATAAGCAGATATACTTGATGGGAAGAAAGTACTTTGTAGAGTGGACACAAACCTCAACACCATTCCTACCTCCCGACAGGGCACTACTTCATATGTCTCACACACCTGGAAACATACACAAACAGTTAACAGACCGTCTCTCATGTCCAAATTCCATTATCTCACTGCAATGTGTGAGATTTTTCCATGGATTTGGGATTGTAAAGTTCCCATGGCCACTAAAACCATAATAATACTGTTGTGATGCTGTGAGATACTTCATTGTTTTTTACCGGTAGGAGCCAGCTCTCATCCAGAAAACTGCAATTCTGTGTAGAGAGACCAGATGATTGGTGGTTATTAGTGTAGAGTCATTTGATTTCAGAGTGATTAGACAGAATAGTTGCCTTCACCAAATGATAGTTGGCATTAAAGTAGTCAAGGTTATATTTTGGAGGAAAATCCCATGTGGCTTTTTTGAAAATTGATCGACAGCGCATGTGTGTTTAATGGCATAAATAAAGGAGTTGCTCTGACCTCCATGTCCAGTTTAAACTCCATGTGAGAGAGGACCAGCAGCAGCGACATGAAAGGCTCTGGAAGAGGGAGAACACTGTTATTGATGTTGGACATTGAATGGCAGTGGTGACAAGAATTTCCTCGGCTTTGCTCAACATTTAGTGGAAACAATCAAGTTAAGAGCCTCACCCACAAATTCCTCATTCCTGAGGATTGACATTGCCGGACTGTACCACTGGAGGGGAGAGAAGCGGTATGAACAGAAGCTGTTTATTAGAGAGACTTGCTAAATTTTCAGCCAACTCTACCAACGGGCATATTTGATGGACACTCAACAGTTGCAGGAAAACACACAAATGGGCAGCACCAGAAAAGGGCATCAACCTCTAAATATTTTGCATTATAAAAAATGTATCTAGTCCACGTATCTGACCTCTAGGACTCTGGGTGTGTGCAGCAGGTGTGTGATGTACTGTGGCAGAGCCTTGCGGCTGAGGGCCAGTCTGACCAGGTAGCGGCCTCGGCCCTGTGCTGAGAGCAGCTTCCTGCAAACTCTGGTCTGCTCCACCGCCAAGGACAGAGCAGACAGCCTACACACACACGCACATCAGCAGAGACAACAGGTATTAACAAAGCTTGAAACAGTGCTATTTACAGTATATTAGAGTAATGTCTATGACAGTGTACACCTACAACAATGTTAAAAAAGTGGTTTATGTTACACTTTCCATCAGTTAATCTAAGCAGGTTGTTGTTACCTGCCACAGGCATCTTGGTGGGTGAGCTGTTCAAAACACTGCCAGTAGTCTCTGTGTACCAGACTGAGGACTGGCTCTGGAGGGAGAGCAAACACACACTCAGTCCATACTGCAAAAATGTATTTTACATGTAGTGTTTCAAATGATTTATTATTGAGATATTTAAAATACATCCAAATATTGTGTTTTTACAGCAATTACAAACATTTCTAGCATAAAGTGACATCCCAACATATGTAGTTATTAATGCTAGATATACAAGCTTGCAATATGGCAATTCGTTCTCAGCAATATATAGGTAAAGAACATTGCATTTTAATAAATATGTACAAATGTGTTTTTTTTTTCAGGGGAAGCACATATTATTGGGATACTGACGTTGGAGCCCCTTCCTGAGGACCAGCTCAAGAAGCTCACAGCAGGAGGCGAGATGAGGGTTGGTATCGGTCACCATCTCTCCATCTGACTGCAGGTTCAGGACACACACTGGGCGGGAGGAAAAACAACACGCAATTGACAGTGGGTGTCTGTTGTCGGTCCGCGTGACTGTGGCCACAAATGTACGCGCTTTTCATGCAACCTGTGTGATCATCGTCATTTCACACATCAACAGTATTACAGAAGAGGCAGATGCTGTTTATGTGGAAAAAATGTTTTTTGTCTGCAACAGAAATAAAACTGAAATGATCAAGACAGTCGTGTGTTTTGGCGAGCCATAAGCAATCAGCTGCGTCCGAAACTTGAATTATGATACAATAACACCACGTTTGCATTGTGCATACATTTATTATGGAGCCTTACCTTTGAGCGTGGCGAGCAGAGGGTCTTTTGGTGCCATGTTGGGGGACCAGCTGTGATCAGAGGCTGCCGTTGACAACAGACGCACCAAGCCTCCTGTCATTTAAGCACAGCGACACGCGCTGGAATCACACTTCCGTGTAGCCTACCCAACATACCGAGACACCTTCCCATCCCACACAGACATAGCCACAGACAGAGAGGGCGGACAGCTGGGTTAAACACTGTGATTTAGTCTGTCTTTGAAACAAACGCCAAAGATAAAACTATCAAACGCTTAGATTCTTATAGACGCTCTCTGTGCCTTGAAATAAAATACATCGAGATATGATGTGTTTAGTGGCTGTAGTGACATCTGCTGCTCTGCTTCCAAACCTCAAATAACGTCCGTGCTGCCTTCACAGACTCAGTGTATAGGCTATATTGACTGTAGCCTTATTGTTTATGTTTTGTTGGCTATTTAAAAAGTTGCTAACACAGAGCTGTGCACTACTGCAGAGAGTTATTTCATGTTTGAATATTTTTATATATAAAAGGTAGGCTAATATAAAGAAAAATGCGGCTAAACACCATTAAATCTTTACAGCTAATGTAAAATAATGATATAATACCTCATGGGCCTTACAGAAAATTCATACAGTTTTAGCTAACCCACTTACTTTTTCTTGTAAGCTAGCTAATTAGCATGGAACAACGTTAGCACGAGACAGACATCGAATGCTGGCAGTGTAACGGCGCTTTGGACCGTTTACTGTGGGCTTGTAACAGTGTTTAGTTCAGCCAAATAACCCAAAAGAAATAGATGTAAAACTGAATGTGAGACTACCTGGAAGAGAGGATCCGTGGTCTCCTCAGTTTCGGGCTATGGCGACCTCGAGCGGCTCTTCTTCCGAACTGCAGCTCGGTGGAGGCGGCGGCGGTGGATTAGAGCGCGCGCTCTGTCTCTCCTGCAGCAGTTGAAGATTGGACGAAGCGGTGCATCTCGGAAGGATGGCTGAGTGCTGAACGAGTCCGAGGTTGGCGAAAACATCACAGAGGAGCTATCCGCGGAAAAGAAACGTTCTTCCATAACAAGGTCAGACTTTTTTTTTATTTTTTCCACAAAACGTCAATTTTAACAGGAGAAAGGGCGGTTGAACTGCGCTGCTGCCTTGGGCGTAATTGAATAAAATAACGTGTCTGCCTGATAGCGATTGTTGTCCATCTTTGGAAATCAAAGCCTCATGCGCACGGGGGCAGTTTATTTGTTCACCTTTATTCGTAGCATTAATATTTCAAAATGGTGATGATAGAGAATGACTCCAAAAGTATGTAGATTTTTTAACGTTTTTTTAGTTATTATAAAATAATATATCTCCTATTATGTGCTGGTTAGGCTATTGTGCGCAGTCTATTATAGAACTATTATATGTGTTTTGATGCTGACTTGCAGGCAGGGGTTGGTCCGTCAGTCCAAATATAGAAACTCACTACCTGGGTTTGTACAGCGGCCACGGTGATAATCCTGGATTTCCTCTAATCTTCCAGCTCCTCTGCCACCTACACCCTCTGCTCTTACTGCAAAAAACAAACCCTCTATCTAACCAGAAGTGAATATGTAAAGCCCTCTCTCCACAGTTTGATAGACGAGTCATGTAATGGTATATTTTACCCCCTCATTTACTCTGAAATGTATTTTAAATTCAGCAGTACTGTATCTACTTAATTAGCCAACAGGCTCAGTGGTACAGCTTCCCTGCACGTGTCATGGCCTCAGTGAACTAAAGTTAACATGGACCATTGACACATGACTCTTTGGGCCTTATTCACTTATGTGAAAAGTCTCACCACATGTGTGCATTTTCAAGTCATTGTACTTAGTGAGAAAAATACCCACAAAAATTAGTTATGTCCTAGAATAGCTTTCACTTATGTGTCATCTATCCTCACAGATCAGTCTTGTGTTGCTCACTATAAGGTGAACTTTCAGTCCTGACTGTCCATTGGATAGTTGGATGTTTTTTGTTTTTTTTTTTGGCCAAACTCATCAAACTCCCAATGCTCTTCAGTCCTTGGAAAGTCAATACCAGCATCCTTTGGCTCAGCTGCCACCCCTACATCACAGAAAGAACAGCAAATCCCCTCAGCGCATCAAGCTGGTGTGCAGGGGCGGACTGCTGAATCAACAGCAAACTGGTCCAACAATTCCCCGCACACTCCGCAGTGCTTTAAAAGTGCTCTGCGCTGCTGCTGCTGCTGCTGCTGTCTCACATCTCCTTGGGAATAAATTTCCAATTTCAA
The DNA here is from genome assembly GCA_008360985.2 of Macquaria ambigua. Taxonomy (NCBI): domain Eukaryota; kingdom Metazoa; phylum Chordata; class Actinopteri; order Centrarchiformes; family Percichthyidae; genus Macquaria; species Macquaria ambigua. The sequence continues at coordinate 212,734 of VMKM01000646.1, read as the reverse complement.
GGCCATGATCAAGATGCATCGACCCACAAACGTCAGGAAATCCTGTTACTGTGCAATATGTTTTTATTTTTATGCCTGTGTCTTTCTTTGCTGCTCACTTTGCGTGTGTGTGTGTGTGCTGAGTGGGTGGGCTGTCTCTATTCACTCTTCTACCGATGTGTGGGTCCTGTTTTCTCTCCTCCTCCTCCTCCTCCTCCTCACCTAATGATAGCTCAGAGTGTCTAATAATGAGCTCTCTGTGGACTTCAGTGCAGAGCTGTGATGAAAGTTCTGCAGTGCTTTCCTCTCTCTCTCTCTCTCTTTACACACATACATACCTTTTGCCACCTCTCATAAATTACAGATTTCTGCTCTCTCATCGATTTGCGTGGGTGACAGGAGCCCAGTCAGCTGCACTTCAGCTCCAGCTCTTGATAGAGTAAGTGCCAGCGTACTAAAGCTTTTTATTATTGTACCACAGGGCATCGGCCTCGCTCTCCGGCTGCCAGCATGATGAAGGACTGCCTGCAGTTCCTTATCGAGCCGGCCAAAAAGCTCAAGATCCGACTCAAGGTACGGGTGTATGACTGTTCTCCTCTGATAGCATAATATTTGCTGCACTTGCTTGATTTGTACACCTTGCTCCAAAGTGTACTTCAAGTCACATCTTGTGTTTCTTTGCTCCAGGAGTCTCGTAAGCGAGTGAGACATGAGAAGAAGGAGCCGCTGGTGGAGAGCCAGTTATTTATTATGGAACTGGCCCGAGAACTCAACAAAATTTGCCAGGTGAGCTCTCCTCCTCCTCTGTCCTTTCTCTCTGTTACAGACAAAACATGCATCCACATGTAGCTCATCTGTGTTATTTGTATTTTTACCCCCAGAGGTCAAACATCCTCAGCCACATCTGGACCAGTGAGGACATCTGGCCGGCCAGCGTGTGTCGCGATTTCATCGTGGAATGGGCTGCTGTGTTGGAGACGAGAGTACAGGTACTCACTATCATCTGTACATACTGTTTATATCATACATATATTGCATATATTATTCACTGCCATTTTTGCACACCTGTTCTTATTGCTCTTTTCTTATTTTCTTTTACAGTTATTATTATTACTTATTATTATTATATTCAGACTTGTTCTGCAGATCTGCAAATCTGCTCTTTATTTTATATTTATATTTTTTATTCCTTTTTTATTGATATTCTGCAGATCTGCAATTGTGCTTTTAATTTATGGTTATTCTTATTGTATTGTTGATTGTGCTGCTGCTGTAACAAAACAATTTCCCTCATGGGATCAATAAAGTACATCTATCTATCTACGCACGGTGTACAATACAAGTGTTATGTCGCCAATGACGTGATCTCCTGCATGCTTTCTGGATGTTCTGCTTTCACTCATGTAGGGCTGCAACTAACCGTTATTTTCATTATCGTTTACTGCTCTGGTTATTTTCAAGATGAATTGTTCACTCTATAAAATGTCAGAAAATAGTTTCTCACAGTCCAAGTTGAAGTCTTCAGATATCTTGTTTTGTCTGACCAACAGTCCAAAGCCCAAAGATATTCAATTTAATGTGATACCAAACTGAGGAAAGCAGGAAATCTTCATATTTGAGAAATGCAAACAGCATTTTTTTAGGCCATTTTTGCACAAAAAATGTCTGTCGATCCATTAATCGACTAATCACTGCAGCTCTGCTTTAATACTTGTGTTTGTTGTTCAGCCGAGGATCATCCTGTCCGACTACCAGTGTGAGAAACCAGAGAAGAAAGACTGGAAGGGACACCTCCTCTGCATGCTGGAGGCGGGGGGGGAGTGCGACATGGGCCCCCACAAAAGAGTCATCTTGGACTGGACACGGGAGATTAAAAGCAGACCTCAGGTGACTATAGGACGGGGGACGCTGAGGATAACGTGTGCCAGCTCTTTCTTTTGGTGACTGCTTGGTGGCTGGTTGGTGATTAAAAGTCTGACCCAGTTCCCTCCTTGCATCTGATAAAGATGATTAAGCTAAACCCTGCCCTTGACAATCATCCCATCATACTCAGGGCGAGCTGGAGCTATGATCGCAAGTTAAACACTTCAGTTTATTGTCTCTAACTTATTATTTCCAGCCCACCGTCTGGCCAGGGGAGCCTGTGCTCATGATGCTAGACGACCTGGAGTTCCAGTGGAAGAGGGGTCGTCTGCCCAACCTGCTCCCAGCCGTGGAGCTCGTCATGCTGGCCGTGCTGAATGCCGACAGCCTTGTCAAGGTCTGGATGTGTGTCACAATATTTCGCCGATTAGATTGTGTTGAATATGCGTCTTGTTCCAGGACCAAAGAAGAAATTGGTTTATTGAATCTGTTACCAGTGATAGGATAAGCAGGGTGCTAATTAAATGTAATTAAACAGTTAAACGGATACATTTGCATGATGCTGTCAGTTCAGTAGTGTGAACAACAGTGTGGAGCATATATGTGTTGCATGACACCCAGTCAGGCTGATCTCTTTGTCTCATTAGACTCACCTTGGCCTGCATTGTCCATTGTCTGCCTTTATGTGTGTGTGTGTTTAGGAGGACGTGACTAAACAATGGCTGGTGAGAAAGCAGAGGAGCCAGAAGATTGGTGAGTGTATTTCAAGTATCTAACTAGAATTTAACTTAGGAAAGTGTTAAAGATAAAGAGCAATAAACAAAAGAACTAACCAGGATCGGATTGGATACTAATCAGGATAGTGCACAAAAAGCTGGTCTCCTTGTAATCACATGAATCACTTTCTCCTTTCAGACGCTGTCCGCTACATCCCCCACAGTGGTGAGTGGAAGTCCTGACTATTTTTTTAAATGAATGACCCTGAAATTAAATACCCCAATGTGTTATATCTCCTAACTTAACCTGTGTTGGCTCACTTCCAATGTTTGTTCTGATTAGTTGTAGTATGACTAATGGCTGGTTGGTTGGTTAAACATCCGTCATTGGTTGTTGTAGCTTTTTACAGTTTAATCATATTAGGTCGGTAGAGATCCATACTGTCAGTAATTTGATACATTTAGTTTATTGTCCGGCCCTCCTATCAATTATTTATTATTTAATATTTATTTATAATCGATGAATAATTTAGTCCGTAAAATGTCAGAATATAGTGAAAAATGACCATCACAATTACCACAGCCCAAAGGGATGTTTTCAGATTGCTTGTTTTGTCTGCTGACCAAAATCCAAAAATATTCACTTTCAAATATCAAATGTAACGCAGAGAAAAGCAGCAAATCTTCACATTTGAGAAGCTGAAATCAGTTCATGTTTGGCATAATTGCTTTATAAATGACAACTCTCTTTATTTTCTGTGGGTTGCACTAAAATATTGCTGTTTAAACCAGATCTATTGATAGTGTCTTTTTCGTTTCAGTGTGGAACTGGATTTGCGATGCTGCAGGTATGAAAACCATTTGCCATCAAATCAAATCTCGGTTCCTCATTGTAATCTGTCATCACGTTTGTAATCTTTCCCTCCTGCTCTGTAACTCCACAGAGGAAGTCACTCTGGACTCAGACTCAGCCAACCCAGACCTGCTCATCTCCAGTGATGAAAAGCGCATGCGGTGCGGCCTGGAGCGCCGGGAGGTCCCGCGGTGCCAGCAACGCTTCGACGGCTGGTGGTGTGCCGTCGGCCGGGAGGGCTGCGCCTCCGGACGCCACTACTGGGAGGTGGAGGTGGGTGAGCGGGACTGGCGGCTGGGTGTGGCCAAGGCATCCGCGGTGAGACAGGGCTTCCGCTCGCTCAACACAGATACAGGCTACCTGACCCTCCGTCTGGAGAGGGGAGCAGATCTTAAAGCCCTGACGGTGCCCACCACCCCGCTGTCACAGAGCCTGGTGCCCAGGAAGGTTGGGGTGTACCTGGACTATGAGCAAGGCCAGCTGTCTTTCTACGATGTGGAGAAGCGCTCCCACCTGTACACCTTCAACGAGAAGTTCACAGAGGAACTGTACCCCGTGTTCGGGACTGTGGAGGTGGTCAAAGACCTGGTGATAAGGCCTGCAGATGTCAGACAGCCATGCCTCTGCCCCGGGCCCTGCCTCTGGAACTGAACTGCTTAACACACATGAATCACTCCTCAGTCCCGATCCTCAGCAACCCGCAGAGTCTGGGCTTTTACTCTGGTCCAGTGTTTAGTGAATTTGAATCTTGTGTGCTGTTTCTGGACTAAAAGTCGGACTCTTTCTGCGGGTTGCCTTGTGAGATCAGGAACAAGAACCGCCGTCATTCTGCATCACACTTTGTGTTACTCTGCCTTCATGGAGACACTCTTTGTATTGTAAAGATAGATATTGTAAGGCTGTCAGGTCAAAATCTCATAAAACAGCCTTGTTTTTAGCTGAATGGAAACGTTTTCTTCACACTGTCCAGTAAGTCCATAACGTTGTCCACAAAGAACCATATATATTTTTCTTTTAAAGTTAAAACATAAAAAACACCAAAACAGGAGTTTATATGCCACAATGGCGAAATATGAAAATGTATTTTTTGATTACTTTTTTTTTTATTACTTATAGATGAAAAAACAAGAACAAACTAAGTTCACTATAAAAGCATGAAGGCACTGTGAAAGTATGTGCGACCAGCTACTTAGAGCCAGGTAATCAGTGCAGCTGCTGAGGGCTTGCTAACGCGCACAGGCAGATAATTACAGGCTGGGTTGAAGCATGTTTGCTCTGTTTGCTTCTTTGTCTCAAGCTTCCTGCAAACATTTGTCAGGCATGAGCTTGTTTGTGCAGCTGTGTTTTTTGTTCATGTGTGCAATATTAAGATATCAATGCTTTTCCATCCCCAAACATCAATAAATTAACTGTAAATGCTCCATCTTGTCTTCAGTGGTCACATGCAGATCTAGATAAGAACTCAAATGTAATACAAATTCATTGATTTCAAATCTTTATTAAGTGCAATAGAATTGACATACCAAAAAAAAAGAAACAATGCAAAAAAGCAAGTGATACATGTTGATCAAAAGTACATGAATACTTAGCTGAGTGTGTTTTTTGGTGAAAAGTTCATCCACTTATCCACATCAGGTTTTTCTGACAAAAATATCCTCTCAAAATATGTTTTACAAACAAAAATGAGGAACCAAAATACAGTAGGACTTGCGTTGAAGCAAATACAATCTTTCTGTCTTTACATACCATTTCTCTAAAACATCAAGATCTCATTGTTTGAATGTTAATCTACTCAAAATGCAAAATGCAATGGCCTTGCAGAGTAAGGAAACATATGAAAAGTATCACCTTTTAGCAGAGTATACCACATTATTGAGTATAAAACATCATGTAAAATGCAAAAACATGTTACATCTAATAGATTTTTGATCATTTGTGTGTATTGTAAAATCCTGCCCCTCGCTTGTCAGTAGGAAACGGGCGTCTAAATGAGCAACAACCTCTGTGCTGAAATACCTCTATATTTGGCATTAAATTTAATGTCAGTCTGCTTAAGTAAAAATCTTAAAAAGTATTAAATATGCTTGGAAAAAAAAAACTTTATCACACTTTAATATAATACAAATATATGAACAAAAGTCCCACTTTTATACTCTTGATCGCTCAGGATAAGACCACAGCGGTTTCAAGCCAATCTCTCCTGCAAACAGATGCATCTCAAAAAAGACAGAGAAGGTGAAATTTGGTGGGTTTAACCTGAAACAGTCGAAACACACACAGACAAAACACCTCTTACAGACAGGTGGAGGACGGGAGACAAGGGGAAAAGGTCACTTTGGATTACTGAACTGCAGTCAGATTACTGGCCCGTGCTGGCCTGATTTAAAGCCCCAGTGTGTGTTACCAGATCTGAACCGACAGAGGGAGTGGAGTCCAAATGATTTGCTTGGTGGAAAGAAACTGGAATGAAATACGTCAGGAGCAACAGTGAAAATGAATGTAAATATTAAAATGAACCTCATCTATGGAGGAAAGCGGCCACGGTTTGTAACAGACATGACAGAGCGGCCTCCTCTCCATCTATTTATTACATGAAATATTTTTTTGGTCTCGCAGAATCTCGCACACACATATAAAAACACACACTGATGGTGCGTGAGTACTCTGAAGCCGACTCTTTTTAAAAGAGAATCTCAGATAATGATTCCTCATCATGTTGGACTTTTTTGGGTGTTAATTTGGGGCGTAGTTAAATAAGATCTTAAGATTCATAAAACATCTTCTTTGTGACAGTCGCTCCTCCCGTGACGCTCCTCTGAACCACTTCCCTGGTGACTTGACGGGTCACCATGCCGCTGGTCTCTGTGTGCTGCTGGGTCATCATCATCCCATCTGTTAGAGAAGAGCAGTTGGTATTAGTATGCGAATGTATTTTATTTAGGTTTTTAGAAGAACAGAACTGAAACCGAAGCTTAGTTTGTACCTGAGAAGTAGGGGTCGTTGAGCATGGTGTGGGAGACGTTGGTTCGCGTGCTGACCTCTGTTGGCATGTGGAAAACTTCCCTCCTCGACATTGATTGGCTGTTGTACTGAGACAAAGCACCTACAGGGGGCGAGGAAGGAAAGAAATACAGATGTTAGTATACTGCCATGTACTGAGATGCTAAACAGGAAACCGCTGACGCTGAAACCTTGAGTACATATAGCTACATGCTGACTGCATTTTAGGCCTTAGGGTGGTCATGTCCGTCACTTTGGTCTAGTGCAAGAAATCTCACCAATTTTTGTATGGACATTCATAGTACACAGAGGATCATTTCTAATGATTTTGGCGACCTGACCTGTCATAGTGCCACGGTCATGTCAAAATGTCTCCCTGGCAAAAAATACTGGCCTAATTTCTACAACATTTGCTGGTGAAATTCATGGTCCCCAGAGGATGAATCTTAAAGTTTTTGGTGACCCCCTAAACCATCCTCAGGTCAAATTGTGTGAAAAGTGCTTTTTCCACACATGGTATTAAAATCTAAAGGCCTGATTTCCATGAAACTTGCTGCAAATATTCATGGTCCCCAGGAGATGGACCAATACGTTTTCTCTGGCGCCAACATCAGGCCGAAATTTCCACTTGTCTTGAAGTTTACTGAGCACATTCATGCCCCTGAGAGGAACACTTTCCACTTTCAACACTTTGAAAATGCTGTACAGAGGATGTCCAGTAGTTTCATTGGCAGATTGGCATTTACGTTCATGCTCCTACGGGATAAACTGTCTTGTTTTATGACCCTATGATCTTTCCTGTAGTGCCATCCTTAAGGCCCTAAGAAAAGAAAATATCAGCATGGTTTTTGTTCACCCCCACTGTCATATTGTGAGGTGTAATGAACATTTCAGTCTCTTGCAGCCACTAGTGGGAGTTTTTAGTTTCATTCATATCAAAAGCTTTGTCAGAAGGATTCATCTTACTTCCATCCTGAGACTCAATCGTGATGATTCCCTCCCTCTCAGGGCCAAAGCCCTGTGTGGTGCGAGCCTGAACTTTAAACTTGTAGGGAACGTTCTCAGTCAGGTTTGGGACGGTCAGACTGGTTTCAGCACTGTCGCCGTTCACCTGGAAGGAGCGCACGTCTCCTGGAGGAAACAAGAAACTGAGGTCAGAAACAACAAAGACTCACAGGCTTATGGGAACCTCGAAATTAATTTCCCGAAATCCCCACCTCCACCGTGCAGCTGTTCACAGGTGACTACATAGCCCAGGATGTCTCCGTTGGGTTTGCGAGGTTTCTCCCAACTGAGCTGCAGGGAATCAGGGCTCAGAGCAGTGAAGACCAGGGGGCCCGGGGCACTGGGAGTACTCAGAGTAAATGGCGAACCTTCAGTGAAAGATTAGACATACAACAGAATAAGAAAAGAGACATTGTACTTCTGGTAGCTGCATAAAAAAAACATAGTCATTGTGTCTGAAGGGTTAATCAACAGAATCAGTACCTGGCATGGGGCTGAGGGGACTCTTGGGATCCACAGCGGACTCAATGGTGATGACTCCCTCTCTCTCTGGACCCCAACCCTCCTGGCTCTGAGCCTTCACCTTAAATAGGTAGGAGTGGTTGGGCAGCAGGTCCTGGATGATCACAGAGTTCTCTGCTGGGTTCGTCACATTAATACGCTTCATCTCACCTACAGGAGAGGACACCGGTTATTTAGCATCAGCAATAAATACTCAAACACTACATATAAAAATCAGTGAATGTGTAGCATGTAGAAAAAAAACTGTTTGAATGGGATTTGGACTGCTATTCCCCAATGGAAGCTTGTAAAAATACACTGGTGTTTAGTATCATGCAGTAAATGGCACCTGTAGGGTTCATTTACCTCCATTGAGCAGCTGGTAGAGAACGCAGTAGCCCAGGATGTCTTTCTCACAGTGGGGCTCCTGCCAGCTGACTTTGAGAGCAGTGGGACCCAGAGCAGAAAACACCAGTCTGCTGGGGGTGTCAGGAACCCCCGGAGAAAGTCGTGCATCTGATGGGTGACACAGAGAGACAAGAGTAAGAAGACGGTTGGATATGATCCCTATAAACATGTGGTCTATCTCTGTTTAGACTCAGAGGATGAAGGGTGAAAAAGACAGAGAAGTGTAGATTGAACCTATTAAAAGAAATTGCATATACAATACCTTTCCAAAGCATATTATTTAAAAAAGTATATTTTATCCAGTTTTTGATTGTTACCCTTTTATCCAGGCAGCCATTTTAATTTCCATTGATTTGGTGTGAAATTCATCTTGCGGAGACATAAAGCGTGTGTCAATGTGGTTAGTCCTCACCTTGAACATCTTTATTTTCTTGTTAGTTTGTTAGTCTTGTTAGTAGAGATTTGAAAACTCTTCTTGTCAGTGTGCTCAAGAGTGCTGTTGCCTATTTACACATCCAGCAGACGCGGAGCAACATCAGCGTTCATTTGGAGTCGTGTTTCTGGCCACTTGGTGAATGTAAGTCCAATATTAACTCTCCTTTTAGCTCTGTTTTGGTCTCCACTAACTCCAGAGGGAACTATCTGGCTCTGTAGCTGCTAAATGCTCCACCATGTTTACCAGATTGCTGCTAACTTTGTCACCTGTTTGGTTCTGGGCAGGTAGCATTTATCAGAGCTTTCTTGATTGGTTGATGAGAGATATGAGCCAGAAAACCAAAACCACTGAGCTGAAAGGTGCTAAAAAGGTTTGCAGAGCGTTTTAGAGAGTTTACTAATATTTTTGTGTGTTTGTCGTTACAAGCGACCCCTTTCACATAACACATAGTCCACTGTTAATATGAAAACAGTCATCAGTGCAGCTTTAAGAAATACCAAATTAACATAATGCTTTTGGACAACGGCCATGTTTGCTTACTGTTCTGGGTTCAATTTGTAGACAACATAGCGAGTGAATGCATCGCTCTTCATTAGCCGCCTACTCTCACATGTCTGATGTCGCAGCATACTTGAGAACAACAACAAGAGGTTTTCTAAATTAGTCCATGCCACCACTGAATTATAATATGAATATAACTTTGATCAAAAAAGAAACAAAACATTTTTTCACAGCATACAGAAATGAATGAAAATGGATGGTTATTTACAGAAAATCAACAAAAAACATATGGTATGGTCTGAAAAATGGTTGCAAAGTATTGTAACATATAAGTGATTTGTGGTGGCTAAAACACATAAAACAGCAGGTGAGATCTTTAAAGAGGAGATCAGAGAGGGAGACGAGGTATGAGACGAACAAGAGGCAGGAATAAAGACGACTGAAGAGGGGTGGATTACGCGTCACACCCAGCAAACACATCCAGTGCTTCATGCTTGTAATGCCGCAGACTTACCCTGGAGCACCCTGTCCAGATTATATAGGGCTTCATTGACGTCTGAAGACTGGGTCCTGGCCCTCGAACCCTGAGACAGGCTGTAGCTGAACTGGCTCTGAGAGCTGCTCTGCATCCCAGCGTAGCCGAAACCACCTGATGGCGCATTGAGCGGGGGGGCAAAGGAGGAGGACGAAGGGATGGTAAAGAGGAGAGGTACAGGAAACGGTGGAAACAGCACAGTAGGAGGGGGAGGTAGGCAGGTAGGGAGTGAAGAAAAAAAAGAGGTAAAATAAAACAAAAAGACCAAAGTTGAGACAAGGGGAGGGAGGGAGGGAGGGAGGGAGAAACAGCGATAGTCAGCATAGCTCCTGCAAAGTCAGTGTGAATAAGCCTGCTGTGCAGCCAACAGCCCCAACCCTGCTAACAGATGTCCAAGCCTTCGGCCTCATGCGCCTGCGCAGTTTACCTGCCGAGGCATCTCAAGTACTGCACTCCAAAGTAAAACCTTTCTTTGGCCAGAAAGACAAAGCAAATCCCTTCTACATCTGCTTTGGAATAAATTCAAAACCACTGCTCAGGTCTAAAGTGTACCTAGATCTGGGAACTTGCTTGACATATCTCCCATGATGATAGAGTCCCGGAGGTTTTCATCTGTGTAACCCCTGTTCTCTGAGCGCTTCCTCATGATGACTTCTGATGTGTGTACTCCTCCTCCTTTCATGTCCTGTCTACGAGAGCCTCCTACAAGAAGAGAGAAAGATAGAGGATAAAGACAAATAATATCTTAATGTTTTGTCTAAATTTTCCTCGATGCAGTTACTGGCGTCCATCTTACCTGGTCCGGACATGTAGGTGGTGGTTGTTTCTGTGGTAAAGGCGCCGCCTGGCCCCCTGAAGTTTGAGCTCAGAGTGGACATAGGAGAGGACGATGCTGACAAGTTGCGCGTCACTGATCCCCCTGAGAACAGGAAGTTCTGGTCCCACTTCCCATTCATCATGTAATCTATGAAACACCACAACAGGAGCCAGAATTGTCAACAGACTGAACATAGAAAATGTAGCAGTTAGCATTCAAGCATTCAGAGATTAACTGGAACAACTCAGTGCCACTGATGTCAAGCCCCCCAAACCAGGCTCAGCCAATCTATAGAGGAAGCACCAGCAGTTTCAGCAGTTTCAGACCTGTAGCTCCAGTCCCACTTCTGCCACTTACAGGTTACAGAAATCAGTTCAGACCGGCAGATGTGCGCCATCTACTGGCAAGGAAAGTAAAAGCTTCTGGAATTCATTTTTTCAAAGCTTCATTTTTTCATTTTGTTTTTACTGAACTGCTCAACTTATCTGTTGTTGTAGTAGAATCGTGTCTATTTCTCCAGATTATTACAACTTTACACTCACTTCTCTAGTGGGTCATAGATGTTTAGAAAGGAAAAGTAATTTAAATAATAATAATAATAATAAATCGTCAAAGGCCATTTGGTGTTTTACAGCTACAAGAAAAAAACTATTTTTATTTGAGTATTGAGTATTATTTTTGTACTGGATTTATTTTAGCTAACACTTGGTATAGTAACATCTAAAAACACCTATAAAAGAAAACAAGACTAAGAGTCTACAGCCACGTAGATAAGTTTGACCTTGTGGTGGCGCTAAATGAAAAGTCAGGGAATAACCAAAGTAATTAGGATTTTAGAATTCAATGGCCATCCATCTAATAGTTGTTGAGACATTTCACTAAAAAACAAAAATGTTAACCACATGTTGGCGCTATAGGAAAAGTCAGGGGACTACCAAAGTGTAGCTAAAAATGTAACTGTAACACTAATTTCCGGTTTCATTCAGGTGGCATGCAAATGATAGCGTTGCAGTAGTTTTAACTTTCTTTGCCTGTAGGTGGCTACATGTCTTCATCTGCAGATCTACACTGTTGCTGCTATTACTTTGGCATGTGGAAAACTGGTCTAATACTGGCTGCTAAATGTGAATAAGTGAGTTTTTACAAACCAGTTTCATGAGGTGCTTTGCATCTAAAAAGGCACATCAGAAGATAAAAACAAATACAGCTGCTAGAAAAAAAAACAATTAACAGCTGCAATGAAAGGCGTCATCATTGAAACTGCCCTGCAGAGAGAGAGAGAGAGAGGTGAGGCTGTATTTAATTAAGAAGCCATTATTTCCATACAGCCGCACAGTAACTAAGCCTTTACACACACCCGACAAGCTGCCTCCAGATCACTACCTCCCCAGTGGGATGGAGAGAGGACAGACAGAGACAGGCACCTGGAAAAGCCTGCCCCTGATCATCAACTGGAGGTGGGGCAGTTGATGCCAGTGCTCCTCTCTGGGCAGGTGGCGGGAGGATAGATGGGATAGGGGCCAGCTAGGGGCAAGGGGACAAGGACTGAAGCCCGAATTTGAATGATTAGACAAATGTTGATATTTCTGACAGGGTCAAATTACGAAGGCAGAGAGAAACGTTGGCTGCCTTGCCGGGGCACCTGACTGGCCGTGCATAATAGCTGGCATGCTGGCGGTCTGTCTGTCTGTCTATCTGTGGGTCTGATGGAGTGGTCTTCACCTGGCAGGGGTGTTTGGGCGTAGCTGGGGTGGGGGGCGTCATCTGAGCTCGCCTCTGTGTCTGTGCTCAGCGGCCGACTGGGGATGACGTCCACTCGCTTTTTCCACGACACCTTACGGAGATCCAGGTTGGACCCCACCAACTTGACATATTTCCAGCCTTGTATTTGGGGTCATAGGGGAGAAGCAAGCAGGCCATGGATAGATTTGTAGCGAAGAAGTATCAACGGTGGGTTTTACTATACATTACTTTACAAAAAACACATAAATGGGATTACATATATATAGGATTATGTCACAGAAGTCCAAATTGTCTCGGAGGTGAGGAGCAACATCAGGATTAACTTCCAGAGAAAACTGACTAAGAGCACAAAAACAGCTGCAGAAAGCAGGAGAGTGACAGCAGATTTAATGAGGGAAGGCCTTGCGGTTTGTGATCGTAAACACTTCTATTGCAGATATATGAGGATGCAGTGGAAGCAGATTTTGTTGCCGCCTGGCTGGGGCGTTGCCTGCAGGAAAAATGCCCGCCAGAGCCACAAGAAGAATGATGCCATCCCTGTGCTTCACAACTCTTACAGCTCTCAAAATGTAAAGAAATATTAATGTCAAAAATGAGAAAGAGCCAGAAAAAAGTAGAGGCCTTCTTATCCTGAGGGATTCAGGAGGAGTCTCAAAAGTTGGGTGATTTCCTACAGCACAAATGTGACCTGAACATTTCACAATGTTGTCCATTCCCTCTCCTTCTGACAGGGCAATGACACCACAGCACATACTGGGTTAAACACTTTGGCTACAAGAACAAAGCAGCACTGGGGGGAGCACTGAGAATGTGGACTGAAATAATTGGATCCATATTACAGTGATAGCTCTGGCAGTCACATGCATCTTTCCAGAGCCAAAAATGCATCAGAATAGAGTGCTTGCACAATGAGTTTACACTGTCTGCTGTTGTAAGTAGCTTGTGGTTTTGGCTCTGGGTACCCACCATCACCAGAGACGCTGGGTGTCTTGGAGCCTGTGGGGGACCTCAGCACCTCATTGCTGTACATCAGGTAGCCGTCATACTCGTCTCCTGCCTCTGCATCCACAATAGGGATATCTGGAATGATGGGAACTAGGGACAGAAAGAGAGGGAAATAAATCTCTTTTCAGGGAAATACAGACGTGTGGAAGTGTTCTAGAGGTGTGTTTGACCTTTTGACTTACTGGACAAAGGTCTTGCAGGCTGTGATGCCAGGTTGATGGTGGCATCTCGGAAGGGGCCCCAGCCCACGCTGTTCTTGGCCCGGACCTGGTACTGGTAGGTCTGGGCGGTCTGGAGGTTCTCGATCAACAGCATTCGCTTCTTGGGGTTGTCAATCTTTACTTTCTTAGCGGCGCCCACTGGCTCTGTGGGAAGAGCATTGGGAAATGATGAAAATGACATAATGCAAACATTTGTACAGTGTTACCTTTTTTTTTTTTAGGTGTGACTCTTACTCATTTCATCATCGATGGGTGTGTAGATGACCTCATAAGCCGTAATGTTGCCATTGGTCTCTGCAGGCTCTGCCCAGCTGACCTGAGTGACAGTTGGACTGATGACGTTAAAGGCCAGGCGTCCAGGCTCACCAGGCACTGGAGAAAGACAGAACAGGAACCGTCTGTAAGTTCAAACTTAGCTTATTTATGACGCAAGTGTTTACTACTACTAAAGTTTACTCATCACTAAATTAAAACAGGTTGCACCACACAAACTAGTTCTTATGTAGAGATTAGTTGTCGCTAAATATTGACACGGAGTAACTGCCAGGTGTAACTGTTGTGTAGCTAACAGAGAAAACTAACGTTAGCTTGCTAATATGTGAGCTACCTGTTTAGAGTGAGGCGTAAAAAGAGGTAATATGGAATATGGTTGACACATTTTACCTGACACTTGATAAAATTACATTTCACAAAAATAACACAAATGACCTAAAAATTACAAATTTTTATGCTAATAACTTTTGACTAAATGACCGAATAGCGTCAGCTACGTTAGCATAATTTGATATTTCCCACTCATTCTAAACTGTAATAATACTACTAATTTCTTCATGCATGCATATAGAAACAAAACAAAGTTTATATACCTACATTTACAGAGGCTTGGCAGTTCACATTGATATAATATTTGTCTCATAAAACTGTAATTTATGAAAGTTATGCTACTGCTTGTGATGCTACAGTGACTTCAAGTCTACATGGTCAGCACTACAGATGTTTCCTAGAAACTGATTTAGACATTACCAAGAGACAAGGCTTTCCTACTGCAGCTATTACATTTCTTAAGTTTTAACGGTGAAACCTGGTTTAGTAAATCCCAATCAAGAAGATTAAATCACACAAAAAAACAAACAAACAAAAAAATTGAATTCTCTCCATAAGAAATCTTAACCAGGCATATCTGCTCATATCTCCTGCAGAGCCTTTCATGAACAGCAGTTAACTGAATTCTCAATAATTACCATCCTCCAGTGTTTGACAGGCAACAATGTCTGTATCGTAGCCATCTCCCATTGCATTGTAGCCGCACACTCGCATCTCATAGTCACAATAGGGGTACAGGTTGGTCAACTCAGCTTGAGGAGTCTTCACATCTAAGACCTGGGCATCTTTCTCTGGGTCGCCATAGATCCAATATTTTACCTAAAACGCACAAGGAAACAGAAGAGTACAGTATGTGAGAAATACAGTGCCTATTGTAAATGATGTGTATTAACTCAGGTTGAAGCTTCTCAACATGTAGATTTGATGTACCTTGTACCCCATGGGGTTACCAGGCGGTGGGTCCCAGTTGAGGCGGATGCTTCTGGGTCCAGTTGCTTTGGCCTTAGGGTTTGCTGGGGAGGGAACGTGACCAGGGGAGGTTGCTTTCTGGTTTGTGTAGCCCTTCTGCTGCATCAGATCGATCTCTGGAGTTTTGGGAACTGCAGGAAGTGTGGGAAGTTAGAGGATGAAACAAACATTTACCAGATACAGTACCTCTGTTTTAGAATGATCCCTTCTCCCATCATATAAAATCTGAAACGTCACAACTACAGAAACTCTACAAATTGCATTATATGTTATCTTTAGTTCTATGTTTTTTCCCATCGTGTCTTACCTTCGACATTGACAAGGGTGGTCTTTCTCTCTCCGATAGAAGCGTTGCTACTTGGGTCACACAGCTCCAGTTGGAAGGTCTCTGGCTGGATTGGGCCAGGGTGGGCCCTCGGGTCGATCACTATGTTCTTTTCCGTCTCTCCAGGACCAAACTTCAGTGGGCCGGACAGGTCAAAGCGCTGGGCCTTCTTGGTGCGCCATTTCACTGTGGCGGGGCTGTCCAGGTTGCGAGTGCGGACCACAGGGATGGTATAGGTTGGGTCGGACGTGGTGAAGTTCTGGGTGCCCTTTTTGAACATCATCACACTGGGCTCTGGATAAAATAAGATATTGAGAAGGAAGAGAAGAAACCTTAGCAATCAGTGCTTTGACTGGGAGCAAGGTAAGATATGTAAAGATGGAAAGCATTATTTCACCTGGTTGGTCTGTAATGGTGACAGTAGTTCTTGGGTAGCGTCCCAGCTTGGCGCCCTGCCGTGGGTTACTGAGATCCATGACAAACTGCTTGACCTGTTTGTCTTCCAGGAGGCCATCTTTCTCGCTCAGCTCCAGCAGGCGAACAGGCACTGTTTTCTGGGTCTCACCAGGACCATAGGTCAGGTCTCCTTCCACTGTCACATAGTCCTAAAATACATAGGAAGAACATGTTAGGAATATACCTTTCACTTGGGCCAAAGCCAAAGCCATTCCAGTCAGGGTAGAAATGACCATGCCAACATGTATTAAAGCTCAAGTCTTGGACTTTCAATCATCTGTGGTACATTTTTTAACAAGTGAGAACAGAATCCATCAACTGTGGGTTACAACCCTAAATGTTTTTGTACATATAAGGACACCAAGCTAAATTTAGGGCACTGCCATCAGCTCACCTTCTTATCCTTGGCTGTGAGGTCCCGTGTGCGATAGGTGACCTGTGTGCGTCCGTCTTCTATGATCTCTCTGCTGATTGGGATGTTGGCCACCCCGTCCATCCTGCTGTAGGTGTAGGCCGGCTGCAAGAACGAGAAGACACTGGTGGCTGGGGAAGAGGAAAGGGGAGAATTAATTAGAGCGATCCATAGTGAAGATTATACACTTTCCCATTAGTTCAGGTCACAGGAGCTCTGATGAGTTGATCGTCTCATTTTCTTTGATTAAAAAGGTTTGCATACAAAGTGCAAATCTGAGATTCCTCACCATGCTCTTTGATGATGGTGATGTTGACCAAACGTTTCCCAATCTCAGCAATGCCCAGTGGCACGTCCATGGCCTCCACCTGCAGCTGCTTCTTGTCATCGTCTTCATCCTTGACAAAGAGCGGCACATGAACGTCTACTGACTCCACGCCTTCTTGGAACTCTATGGCTCCCGCAGCCTCTGCAGAGGAAGAGCAGATAGGATGACAAGCTTTATGGTAAGACTGATAAAGGTATAAGCCGCTCAGTAGAGATCAGAAAGTGATTTGCTTAACTTTGCTACGAGCTGTTAATTTGAATTCATTCATCCACACACACAAATAACACACACCTCTGTCTGTGGCCACAGTGTAGTAGCCGGGCACCACTTTGAGGTCATGGAAGTTTCCAGACTGGACATTTTTCTCAGTGAGTTTGACAATATCAGGGTAGCTGCCACGAGGAGCAGTCAAGACGGTGTCCATGATGGTGTAGTCCTGCCTGAAGAGCACAGAAGGGGCAGAGAAGTTAGACATGCATGACCTTCATGCACTCTTGTATTGTCTTGTATTTTATCAAACAGAAAATTACCTTTTTCCAGCATTTCTCTGCATCCTGCAAGAACCAAAACAGGTATTAATGAGTGAGAGACAAGACGTTTCATTTCCATTTTTGTTTTGATTACGAGAATATGAAGAAAAACCTATCTTACAATTACAACATCTGCATGCAGCGCAAAAACAGGTCTCATACTGTTTCTAACTAGACATGTAGTTTAACACCTCTTACCTGAATGAGGTCTTTTGCACTTTCTGGGCCCCGGGAATCTGCTTGTACACCTCATTTAGCTGCATGGAAGAAAATGCAGTACTCAGTGACACAGTCGTCATTCATACACTCATACATGTGCCCGCCAACAAACAAAAACACACTCACGTTATCGGCCACTTCCCTGCGGAGCTGTTCGCCGTCTCTGGAATCAGGGTGAGACAGGTTCTCGGAGAACAACCTGTTTAGCCGGAGGGAGGTCGGGAACTGGACTACAAGGGGAAAGAGGAACCATGAAAAGACAGTTCCAACATCTACCTTGCCCCTAACGTCTTTAGATCAGTTTATTGTTGCTGAAACATTTGATCACGCACTGAGCTCTTTAGGGTTGGGCTTTATCAGAGCCTGGGGGTGATTGGGTCCTCGGTGTACGTTATCGGTGACCTTCCAGCGAACCACATCGGTTCCTTTGGGTGGGCCGGTCCTCACCATCGGTGTGTCCAGATGGTCTGAGGTGAGCAGAGACTGGCGGAGCAAATACTCATCTTCCTTGAAGCCAACCATGCGACCTGGAGAGAACAGATCATAAGGTGACTCATGGTCTACGTGGTCCCAGGTGGGAGGATAAAGGATTTAAAGCAATACTGTCACGTGTAATATAACAAACGTCTTACCTCTCCTACAGCAAGGCAGCAGGGCGAGACAGCTCTGTGTCAAGAGCAGACAGAAGGCATTACTTTCACTGAGACTTAGACATAGGAATCATTTAGGGGTGTAAATGTGGGTGTTCATACCTGGCAGCAGGTTTTGCAGCAGGCACAGTATTTCCAGCAGCAGAGCAGCAGAAGCGCCAGCAGTAACAAGAGGAACAAGAGGAACGGGAGCAGCCACAGGAGGCTAGCAGGGGGACAATCTGAAGGTTCGTCACGAAAAGTAGATAAAATTAGAAACACACACATCCTAGCCTGCAGAAAACGGTGTTTTCATGTAAGACCCCATCGCTGATAGTAAGAAGCTGATTGAGAACATACGTATATCACAAATAGTATCTACTTTGAAAGCACAAAATTACACGACAGGAAAGTGTTGTTGTTGTTGTTGCTTAAATGAGAGCACATGTGATACATATCTGCAGCTCACCTTTCTTTTTGAGCACCTGAACCTCCAAGTCTTTAACTGTCGGATTTTTAGGGTTTTCGACGGTGTAGTAGTACGTACAGTCGTCGTCCTCATCACGGAAACTGCACGAATCAAGCACCTTCTCCGCTAAAAAAAAAAAAAAACACATACATACACGCACATATTATTAAGTGTTTTCAGGAATTACTACTATAGTGTCATCATCGTCATTATGACCTAAACGGAGGCAAGAGCGTATTTGGATAATTAATTATTCACAGTAATTTTGCTCCTCTTATGTCCTCACATTCTTTGAGTTCATCCACCATGACAATTTTGAAGGGGCACTTATCACAGTCCTCTTTCTCTTTCTTCTCTCCTGTCTTCCAGGCCTGACACTGGACACAGCTCCTCGTAGCCTCACACACCCCCAACTGAGCCTAAACAGGACACACACACAAAGAAGGTCAGGCAGGACTATACAGAGACATGAACCGAGGCTAAAACGCTAAAAGCATATTTAAGCATTATCGGGTATAATATGAGGCATTGAGTGTAGTGGAAAAAGCAAAAACACGTCGGTACACACCCTCTCTGACAACGCACATATTTACACATTACATCCACACACCTGGAAATTTGGCTCACAGGTTGTAGTCATCTCGATGCCAGAGCTCGTACACTCACAGCGACCGCATACACATTTACCTCGCCCGTTGCAGACACCCTGGTGCACATAAAGACACAGTCAGGCACCGACCGACATGTAAGGTGACATGATAACCTAATCTGCAAAAATGTGTTGGCTCTACTCACGCCCTTGCTGTCCAGGCAGGTCTGGTTGCTCGTGGGACACTCGCAGGCATTGCCCTCCCAGCCCTTAGTACACGCACACCGACCCATAACGCAAGAGCCACGGTCTGATAAGAGAAGGAAGATAAGATTGAACTGCTTTATCCCTGTGGTAAGCGGTGTGTGTGAGTGTGTGTGAGGGGAAATGGTGGTGGTAAGGCTGTCGAAGCAGAAATTACTAATAGTATACAGAAAAGAAACATAAGACAAAAGCAGCATGATTAAACTTATAATGTGTCACTGGGTTATTAGTTAAATCATTCATTGTAAATTTAGCTCAACAGCATCTTCTACTATCAGAAAAATGTGAGAATTTTTGATCAGCTATCAGTGAAAATCAAATTTAAAATCTGCAATAACTAACTTTTTGGGGTTTTTTTGCCACTTGCGGGCAGCGGAAACAAGCTGTAAACACAACATTGACATATTATCACCTTTAAAGTTGAACAGTGTGCTAACAAGTTCGTAATTTGTTAGCAAACAGTTCCGTATTTACACATCCAGCAACATTAGCATCCATTGGAGTTATATTTCTGATCACCTGGTGAATGTTAAGTTCAGTAATCATTCTCCTTTTAGCTCTGTTTAAGTCTCCACCAACTCCTGAGGGAAACATTTCGTTCATTAGCTGCTAAATGCTAAATGCTGAATGCTATGTTCACTAGCTAATCGCTAACTTTGTCCGTCTGCCGTTTGGTGCTTGGCAGGTAGTGTGCCGTGGGTTTATACCCTTTTTTAAACTGTTTTAGTTTAATTTACTCATTAAACTGTCCTTTTACTGTTATTACTACTATTATTAAATAGTACTATTATGATTATAATATTAATAATTTTAATTAGGGGTTTTGCATTAATATTACAGCAGTTTTTATAGTAATTTCTAATTGTTAGACTACTATTATAATGGAAAGCGTGATAGCCAGTTTCATCATATTTGCTAGATTGATAAATGCAGGATTATGTATGTATATAAATAGCACAATAGCATTCATATCCTTCTGAAACCAATGCCTTTGAAGTACAGTATGTATATGTATGTATATGTGCTATGTGATAGTGACATCATACACATACATAACATCCTTCATCATAAATTCAACGACCCCAAACTGTCATACCATTGCAGAGGAAGCCTCCGTGTCTTTGACACTGGGTCTTGTCGTACTGACAGTAGGGTCCTTCATACTGATCCGGGTTGTAGCACACACAGGTTCCACACTCCAGGCAGTCCCCGCGGCCTGAACAAGGCTCCTCCATGCCCAGACCTTTACACTGGTTGGTGTCCAGAGCTGAAGCACTTGCTGAGCAGTTACAGAATGTACTCAGCCTGACGGAGACAAAACAAAGACAAGGCTTTTTTTGAAGACGGAGGCCTGAAACAGTCCATCACTTGGCAGACGTGCCATAACCAAGGTAAAAATATGGTATTTTTTAATTCTTTTAAGAATGAATCATTAAAGTCTCACCAGCCTCTATGGCACCGACACTTCCCGCACACCAGGTCTCCGTTACCGTTGCATCTGGCTGCATTAAGGTTGGGCGTCTGGAGGACGGATAAAAGAGACACTGGGATGAATCTACCGTAAAGGAGTGTGAGTAAATGACTTCATCTCGTCTTTTTGTGCGCTTCAGTGTTAAACTGTGCGTGTCTACCTTCTCACAGTCGCAGGTTGGACACAGAACCGAAGCCTTAATGTTGACGGCAGCGTTAAAGGTTGTAGGTTTGACTCTCATTGTCCCCTCCTTTTCATCCGGATTCACCTGACAGACAGGCTGCTCGTTGATCATTCGCTGGGCTTTGAGCCATACCTTGAAATTGCCCTGGAAGACGCACACACACACACACACACACACACACAATGTTAGAGCATGTGTGTGCACACTAAGCATTTAGCTGTATGAGTCTTAGCACTGACACGGTTAGACCAACAAGTTAGGACAATATTGGACTTCCTGACTACAGCTAAATAGCCTGTAAAACCATAAAAACAGATTTTAGTTTGTCATTAGTTCCATTAGCCACTAATTTGTGTAAACTAATTATTCATTTGATGGCGGTAATGGAAAATCATCTTGACAAAAATTACAATTTTGGTGATAGACTGAAACCCTCTTACCTTTGGCAACAAAATGACTAGATTTTTATTTACAAAACTTTACAACAGCAAGATTTCTATAGATTCCCCCAAATCCGACCCTATTTTATAACAGTTATAACATGTTTATATATTTAACAGAGTTAAAAAAGGTATAATGAAAATCTGTGTATCTGGTAATAAATCCGTACATCAGTACTTGAGGTGCTTTATTTTTATTTTTGGTAGGTCCTTTTTTTAGATTTGGTTATTAACTTTTTTCCATGTAACTGATTAAAGTGTGCCTTAAATAAAGAGGAATTTCTTTATAATGGATTTCATGTGACAATAGAGGTGGCTGTTGTGTAAAATAAGAAGATAAGAAAAGGGAATTGGAAACTGTGCTGTGATGTTGGATCTTTTTTTCTTTTTACTTATTTATCTATTGTCTCTCCCTTTTCCCCTTTGAATGCAGTGTTTAAAGTGTATATAAAGTGTTTATAATTCTAATTCTGAAAATCCTATTGTTGCCAATAAAAAATAAAATGGCAAGAATTAATATATTGGTTGTAAAGGACTATCAGCTTATAAAAACCAACATTTGGTCTTCTTAATCCATGAATGTATGTTTGTGTGTTTAATCGGTCGTTTCCATCTTGTTTGTCTTCTTACTATTGCTCCAGGCTTGAAATCAAAGGCCCCGTATTGCGCAACACTTCCACCGATGTTCAAGAACTTCGCATCGAAAGCTTTGGGTTTGTCCTCTGCACGGATGCTCATCTTAGAACGGATACTCTGAAAGGACGCACGAGAACATCAGCTAACAGAAATCTGCACAACCATCTGACTCAGTTGTCTAAAAAAAAAAAGTACAACTGCAAAAAGCCACAAAAAAAAAGATGTTCTTCCGCTGATGTTTTACCTCAAAGGCGATCTCCATGACTTCCAGGATATTGGAGGAGTCTTCTTGCAGCAGACCAACCTCAGCAATGGGGAAATACTCCTGGAGTTTCTACACGGAGAAGCACACACAATACAGAAAATAAATCCATGACCTAAAACTTGGGCACCATGTTTCAGGAGCATAACATAAGCCCACCAACCTTGTAGTACGTGTAGGAGTGGTTGGTGACGGCAAAGATGGGAATGATGTTGTGTTTGCCCAGCACACGGATCAGGGTGGGTATCGAAGGGTAATCCTGGGTTATATCCTCCGTGTATTTGCCTTCTTCGTTCAGGTGGCAGCGCTCGTCGTTGCGCGATAGGATGCCTGACAGCACGTTAACACCGTCGGCCTCGTAGTGGAAGGCGGACTCGGTGGAGAAAACCAGGAGATGTGTGCTGTGGTTGCGCCAGCCGATCTTATCCTAGAATAAGAATACCAATAAAATGGGAGCGGAAGATATAGAGGTTAGTAGAGAATAAGGATATGTAGGTAAAAGAAATGAAAAGATCCAACTTTTGCTGGGCAGAAGCCATTATTATTATTGACATAATTCATTTCTCTTCATTCTCAAGATTCTTAAAACTGCAATAACTAATATTTTGGCCTCTTGGGGGCAGTGGAAAGAAGCTGTCATATATTCTCGCCTTTTAAGTTGATATGGGGAACAGTTTCCTACACATCCAGCAGCAGATACAGAGCAATATTATTCATATGGAGTCGTGTTTGTGTCCACCTGATGAATGTAAATCCAATATTCACTCTCCTCTTAGCTCTGTTTGGCCTCCACCAACTCCTGAGGGAAATACTTGGCCTTTTAGCTGCTAAAAGTGCCACTGTGTTCACCAGCTAGTTGCTAACTTTGTCTGTCATTTCATGCTGGGCAGATTTTTGCTATCTGCTATCGGTGAGACTGAACCAAACTGAAGTTGCAGGCCGGTAAACCGAAACAATGTGCTGAAAGATACTAAAAAGCTCTGTAGAGCTGAGGGAAAACTCTGTAAGATCATCACTACGAGCCCCTTTCACATTATGCATACTAATTTGATCCATTGTTATTATAAAAATCTTGATTATAGAGACATCGTCATTAGGTAACAAACTTCTGCTTCTTCTTACTTTTGGTCAAACCACTGAAATATTATATCTGTGATGTGCTAAAACATGGTCATAAAGTCAGTGAACTGACTACACAGCAATATGTACCTAAAGTTAGCTAACATTAGCTAACGTTAGCCACCATAAGCTATACCAGGCCAAGTAAGGCTGCAGCAGCAAAACCACTGACAGTATTGAACTGAACAAGGCAAGTTTTGGGGGACATTTCTGGACCTGGAGTTTAAACTCACAAGTGCCTATTTTTTGCCACCCAAATTTCGGCAGAGCAACATCTGTTCTGTATTTAGTATTCTTACTAACCCCACAAACTGCAGCCTGCAATATGGCATCAAAACCTCCTTCGGGAGCGTCCAGGTTGCCAGATATTCTCTCCTTCTGGAGCTCACTGTTGAAGAACCCCAAGTCATTGGTCAGCTTGATGACGTTTTGGAAAGAGAACGGAGGGTCGCTGTTGGGCCACGGCTGAGCGAGTCTGAGAAGGTGGAAGGAGGACGGACATTAGGTTACACTGCTGTATGTATGTCCTTAACTTTCTCCACTGTGTTCACATCACACTTTCTCTCTTACTTGATGGGTCTCATGTCAGTCTGGGGCTCGATCACTTTGTCCACAAACTTTCCAAACCCAATGGTGTAGTCGTCTGACAGCTTCTCTACCAGTGAAGCTACAGGAAACACATGAACCACCAGTGTTACCACGGCAACTTACTCGACAACCATCACAACACACTGCCAACACAAAGACGCTCACCCAGCTCTTTGCCCATCCTCTTCAAGTTGTCCAAATCGTCCGCCATGGAGTTGGAGAAGTCCATAAGAATATAAAGGTCCAGAGGGCCTTTGGTTGGAGCAAACACCTCCACATCCACCAGCTTCTCCTCTCCTGGCAGGAAGCTCATGCTCATCTGCTGCGGAGACACCTGAGACTGCTGAAGCCCGATGTTGATTTGTTGCATCTGAGCAGCGAGAGGGGCGACGAAGAGGAAGTAAACAAGAGGGAGAGATGAGATTTAACACTTTTTTATTTGAAACGACAACACAAATTTAAGACTTAAGAATGGCGGAATGATTGGGAGAGAAATGAGGGTGATGAAGACTTACTCTTTCCATCATCATGCTGCTCTCAGCTGTGATTACAGCCGCAGCGCTGCAGCCATGGGCGAGTATATTCTCGTACAGGTCGCAGCGAGGGCCGTTAAAGGTCTGAGCGACAAGGAAGTTTGATTAGTGACATTAACTTGCAGCTTCTTCATATGTAACAATCATTTGTGTTTTTTTATGCAAATTATAAATCGAGCCTGAAGATTAATTCTGCAAACTCCATCCACTGGATGAAGACCAGGAGATGCGGTTGAAAGCTCTAAATAAAGCTTGTGAGTCAATTTTTGTTGGTCAAACTACTATTATTATGTGTGAAGTTTCATACTCAGGTTACGCTATGACAACTGAGCCATCTCCATGACAACTGAGCAAATTCCATCCTCTGATGAAGACCATCCAAAACGTCATTGGAGGGCTTTCATGCGGCTGAAAGCCCTCCAAACAAAGTTGGTAAGTTGACCTTGAGTTTTATTTTTTTAAACAAACTGCTATCATCATTATGTGACTGTGAAGCTTCATACGCAGGTTACGTTACGACAACTGAGCATGATGAAGACTATGACATGCGACTGAAAGCTCCCCAAAAAAAGATAGTTAAGTTGACCTTGAGTTAAGATTTTTTTTTTTTTATCAAATTATAAATCAGAATTTCTCTTGCTTCATTATTTTAGAAAATGTTTGATGTTAAAACATTTTATAAACAGGGTTTGTGCAGCTTTTTAATCGTAAAATTCAAGAACTTTCAAGGTACCTAAACCAAAACTTTCCAGACTCTCAAGGCCTTTATCATCACATCTTAATTGTTACTATAAATGCAATTGCAAAAAATAAAGTTTACAGAATTCCTTTACACCCACAGCGATCAATGTATATTGTCACTTTGTTTGTTTTACCAGCTGCTCATATTAACTTTAATTGTATCTATTGATTATTTAAAGCTTCCTAATTTCCAGAGTAAACGACTTATCTAGCTATGAATGACGAGTGAACACAAGAAAAGAACTTTCCTTTATCACGTTGAAAATCAAGCATTTTTTAAGGAGTATATTCGAATTTAAGCATTTTCCTAACCGTGAAAACATAAGGGTTAAAATTAAGCCTTTTCCAAACTTTTAAGACTTTGTACGAACCCTGTATGAAGCAAATCATTAAGTTTTCTGGACTGAATGCACTCCCTGCTGTACACGTTAGCACTCTGCACAAGGGCAAACTACTTAGCTACCATCCAAGAGGAATGCCACGGCCCTAATGAGTTATCTCAGGACTGACAGTCAGTGTTTTCTGTCGGTCCAGGTCTTTTATCCTGCTGCTGTTTCCCGCTCTCACCTCATCAGGGCAGTAGGCGCAGCCTTTCCCAGACTGCAGGCACTCTGAGCAGCTCTTGGCCCGGGAAGCGAAGCAGTAGTTCTCTGCGGAGGGAGAGGCGGCACAGCGAGAATCAAACCCATGAAACATAGCTAGAATACCTACAGTAACACTAAACAGACTTCACCTTTTTTTTTTCGTGATAGTGTTCCAGATGAAACCAATGTGGAACCCAAAAGCTTCCTAACAGTGATACAGTAATAAACAAAAAGGCAGATAAAGCCCTGATCTTTGTGAGATAAATCTTTTAAAAAAATACAAAAAATACTGTATCATATACTGTATACACTGTAGCCATCAGTAGGGTGGGTTAACTGAGCTTTATTAAGTCCAGGGCTGCATCTAACTATTATTTAAATTATTAATGAGTTATAGTTTTGATTAATCAATTAATCATTTAGTTGATATAATGACAGAAATGAGTGAATCGATTCACAATCTCCCCAAGGCTCAAGGTGACGTCTTCAATCGTGGAAAAAAACCCAAAATATTGCATTTTTAACGATATAAACCAGTGAAAATCAGCAAATCCCTACGGTTCAGAGGCTGTTGGGAAATTTTGCTTCAACCACATAATTGTTGATTCATTTACTGTCAATCAGCTAATTGAGTATTTGACTTTCATCGTTCGCTACACCTCTGTTTCACGATTACAGTGACCCACTCAGTATTTAGCTAAAATATCAAACCAACATTAAAGAGAAGTCTCTAAAACTATCCTATTTAGGCTACTACTTGCACACAAAATAACGTCAATAAATGACTTGCAGTGAGATAAATAAATCAGTTATGACTCTGGGCGTCTTCACCTTCAGCATGACAGCAGGTCAACAGGAAGGCTAGCAGCCCAAGCCCCACTGAGAGATGTAACGTCCATCTCCCCATCTCCTTCCTGCAACAGAAACACAACAAAAAAAACCACTCATGTATGCACATGTACAACACCGCTAAAAGCCACTGTTACAGAGAGAAAGACTGGTGGTATCTCTGGAGGCTGAGGTGTAACTTGAACCACCTGAACTTTCCCTCGGTCTAGCCCTAGAGAAAGTGAACAGGCCCAGACACTCCCCTTTACCTTCACTTCACTTCAGTTTGTGAAAGGAGCTGCTGACTGAGAGCGGTTCAAAACAGAAAAACTCTCTTCGTACTTTCAGAAAATGACAGTATAGGCAGACTAACATTTTCTCTCTTCAAAAAAACTAAATCCTATTCTCAGAAGAACATAAACATTCTTTTTATACCTGAATATAGGCAGAAATAGTGACCTACATACATTTAAAGGGCCTGTTCACCCACATGACATAGCCTATATGTTTTCCCACTGACCTCTAGTGGCATCAGGCCATGCAGAGTTGCAGTTTTGGTGCTCAGGCTATCCAATACAATGGAGGTAAATGGAAATGTAGCCGTCCAGTGAAAACACAACTCTTTGAAACTACTTTCTACAGAAGAGATAGTCACTTTGACATACACGTCTGTCGATACTGCAGTAACGGGGCCTCTGATTGTGGAAATAGATGTTGGCATGGAATTTCTTTCCTCCAGTGTTTTGAGCACCAAGCACAAAATCCCATTCACCTCCATTATATTGGGGTGGAAGTAGAAATCTCAAAGAAACAACGCTTTAAAACTCTTTCTTTTTCCTATTCTGAAATTCTTTTTATACCTGTTTATAGGTGTCTAAGTAATGCCTTTCATACTGTTTTAAATTGGTTTATCATCTGCTATTCTCATACAGCCAGACACACTACAAAGAGCCAGTTAATCATGATAAAATGTGATAGAGGAATTGCGACAGGAAGGGACCAACACAGGGTGGGACCTGGAAATATTCCGGGCAGGCAGCATGCTTATATAAAAGACTCTTATATAAAATAAAACCACTTTATAATTTTATGCTGGAATCTTGGATAGAGAACAATCTGATATGCAGGAAGCCGCAAAAACAATCTCCACCAAAGAAGAAAAGGAGGTGGAGAGTGAACAAAGGGCACTATGTGGCATGAAATGTCTCAGTAATTGTCTCAGTGGGCAGATAACTGAATACTGTACGTGCCACCACAGAGCACAAAAAAAAAAAAAACACAAAAAGGATGATTGGTGCTTTGGAGATTTACAACTCCAAGCAGGAATTTCTCCTCGAGGCGAGAGAATGACCTGTCCGAGTTAAAAACACAGGCTGAAAACACACATGGGAAAGGCACCTTAGCACCTCGCTGGGAACTTGAGCTGACTACAGGTGTGTGTGTGTGTGTGAGTTCATGCCATAAGGTGTCACATAAATCACTGACCGAGATGGGTCAGGGGGGAAAAAAACAGAACAGAACAGACCAGCTCCTATCCTGCAAAACTTGAGTCAGGAAATTTAGTAGAGAAAAAGCACTTTGTGTTTTTCCTCCTTCTCAGGCAAAATCAAAGGCACGCAGGCGTTTAAGACACTCACACTAAACAGGGAGACACAAATTACAGCTTCCAAGAGACAGAAAATAGAAGTGAGTCATTCATGCTGCTTTTTCTTTGGTCTGAATGACTCCGTGGCACAAAAAAAAAAAAAAGAGGGGACATTTTATTTTTCCTGACTTCAAAGTGTAGCTGTTGTCTCCTCAGATACAACATGCCTGCCAGGTGAACATGCCACCGCTGGGTGTGGGTCTGTCCCCCGTCATTACATCATCAATCAGGGGCGGCGGGGTCTTCAGTAGCAGGGTTAGGGGTCATGCTCGGGGACCTGCCCTTGACTAGTAAGCTAAATCACAACTGCACACACCTGGAAAAAAAAAAAAACCCCGCCAGCCTTTGAAGCTATCACTGCATTCCACCTTAAAAACCCGTACGACACGAAGCAAACTAACCAGGCAGGTGTGAATGTTTGACAGCAAACTTGCTTACATAAATACTGGTCCAGTTTCTTTCACCTGTGTTGCATTGCAATCTGGGCTTTGATGTGGGCAGTCATGCAGAAAGTACATTATAAAAAAAGAGAAAATAACCACTAAGCTGAATCCAAATCTGTCCAGAGCTCGCCCTAAAAGCACATGGTGAGATATAGAGTTATGCACACTTTACAGCCATTCACCTTGCTCAAAAATCACACAAATATCAGTACAATTTTGCAAGGCTGAGAAGAACACATTTAAGGTGAAGGGCATTGAAAACAATGGAGCCGTTGGGAAATGACTGGATACAAAGAGATTACTGATCAAACAAACCTCTTACTGCGCTCTCGCTCCCAGTCCAAGTCCAAAGGTCCAACAATAAATAAGAAAAAAAAATTCCCTCTTTGCTTTGTTTGACCCAAGAGTTTGGGAGTTGAGTTTGTATCCACCTGTAAAACAAA
Source organism: Macquaria ambigua (assembly GCA_008360985.2). Lineage (NCBI taxonomy): Eukaryota > Metazoa > Chordata > Actinopteri > Centrarchiformes > Percichthyidae > Macquaria > Macquaria ambigua. The sequence continues at coordinate 183,441 of VMKM01000646.1, read as the reverse complement.
ACAAAACAAAAAAGAGCTTCTTCAAGTCCTCGTGTCCAAGTTCCAAAAAGAAGAGATGGACAGACTTCCAAGTTTTCTTCTCTGTCTTTTGTTTCTTCCTTCCTTTGTTTCTGTGGAGTCCGGTCTGGTCAAATATTGACTTATTTGTGTGTGTCTCCGAGTGTGTGCAAGAGTTTTTAAGTGTGTACTGGAGAGCGATATGAGACACAGTGAGACTCAGGGCAACTGAGTGAATATGACTGTGTGCTGAGACTTGATCCCTCCTTTAGCTTCTGCGCGCACACACACACACACCCACACACACCCACACACACACACAGACACTCTCACACACCCTTCCCCTGTCCAGGTGAGTAGCTGTGACGGAGAGGGTTAACTCCCTTCCTGTACCTCTATCTCTTCCCCACCCTGTTAGAAATTAAAAGCTCCACACCTCTGTGTGTCAAGGCCCCCTCCCTGCTGCATTCCACCCCAACAGGAGTTCACCTGTGTGGGCTTGAGACCGGGGAGCCAGGCCCCTCCTTCCATGGCCTCCTCCCAGGCTCTTGGGAGTGGCGCACAGAGCAGAACACTGCCTGCATGCCATGGGAAACAGCTTTTGTGACTCTTGTGTTTACACAATCGCGTGCTCATGCTAACGGGCACATTTTCTGCTCGTCAAATATTTGATATGAACATTACGATTGCCACATATCTTTTCCTCCCCTTTCCTGGAGATGAAGTCACTGCCTTCGCTCTGTAGGAGATGTAAAGTAGCCGTATGGGAATCTGCAGAGGGACCAGGATGGCACAGTGACCCTGACACTCAATCCTAAAGCTCGTAGTGTTTAATTGTGTTTCTACAGCCTTTTTACAAAGGAGCTTACAGAGCTAGAGAGGACCAACCCACAACTAAAGGTCCAACAAATCCTCCATCCTTCACAACAAAAACAGGTCATCCAAACCAACGCATACGAATGTTTTCTGATTTGGCCTTATCAGCACATCTTTTGTCAGCGCCATCCAAAGTGACCTTTACGCCCGTTTTAAATGAGCGTTTTCTCATCTGTCACCACTCTGGTTAATGTTTGGTTAAGTTCAGGCAACTTAAACTACATGGTTATTAAGGTTAGGGAAAGAATGTGGTCTTGGTTAAAACAAGCAATACTGCCTTGTTCATAGGAGCCGCAGCCTCCCTACCTGTAGGAGCCAAAATGCGTATTTCGCCTGAGTTGTTTATTATTTGTTTAGGCTGCACATGTTCTTTTTGGTTACTATCACTTCCGGTAATTGGCACATGGGTGTGGTTTCACGTTATTTACCCGTTCAAGTGGATGGCGGGATTGAGACAAAGAGGGTGAGTAGGGCTCCGATATTTTCTGTTGACCGTCACATTTCGGTACAATTATTTCCGAACAACATTGCTTGTCGGTGCCTTTTTTGTTCAATAAACATCATAAAACGCATCTGGACTTCAGTCTGTATTTGTATCAACGCGTCACAGTGACTACACCACCATTCACCTAGACCTTCTCCTTAAACTTGAGGTAATTGCTTTTTGTGGCCACTTGGGGGCAGCGCAACAAGCTGTAAACACAACACTGGACATACTATCACCTTATAAAGTTGTTATGGTAAACGCGTTAGCAAACAGTGGCTTATTTACACACGCAGAGCAACGTTAGCATTCATGTTTCTGTCCACGGGTCCAACATTAATTCTCCTGTTTGCTACGTTTTGGTCTCCACCAACATCCGCAACATTACGCAAATATTTTAGCTTAAAATAACAGCGTCTAAATCATTTTGATGGTACACTGAATGAACGCCTGTTCTTGCACTGTGTTACTTGGGTTGGGTTTGGTATTTTTGCTTAAAAAACTATTTAAACAATAATTCCATTATCCAAATAGTTGCTGATTAATTTTCTGTCGGCTGACTAATTGATTAATTGACTAATCGTTGCAGCTCTACATGTAATTTACCTAAGAAAACCTGCAGGCAGCACAGGCCCTAATCAGTTTCAGCGAGAGAGCATATCATCGGATGTCTGTTTTGGAATAAAGGTTATGTTTTTGGTCTTTTAATCACTTGATGAACTTTTAACTTTTACATTCCGACATTCCTTCAAAACTCAGCTTTTAATTCGTGCTCTGGAGCAGGAATCTCTACAGACATTAGTTGAGGTCACATCAATGATCAGACTGATTTCTATTTGTTTCACATTGTTTCCTCTAAGTAATCACTAATCTTTTTTTAATCTACATTTTTCCTGCAACTGTAACCCTTTTGTTTGATTCACCTCTTTGTGCTGCAGTCTTGCCTGATAGGTTACTTATATTTGGAAGAAAGCAGTGGGAGTTCCAGCCAGCACAAGAAGCATTGTGTTTACGTCTCTGGAAAGGGACTTTCCTCTTGGCTCCAGCAGACCACACATCAGGTGTCTTAAAGGTGATTCTCAATCCCTGTCACTTGTACTGCACCTTATCACGCGCCTTATAACTGGACTCGCACAGACTCAGATCTCAACCCGTGGCGCAAATCTGGGATTCGAGGAGTTAGCATGACTCAGAGGAGAAAACAGCCTCTTCCTCTTTATTGTACATACCACAGGCGATCTACGTACACCGTCACGCTCCCAGCAACCAGATCTGGGTTGATACAATGGCTAACTTCTCTCGAGGGGAACAACTCATCCCTCCCCTTCCCTCCTCTCCTCTCCTCTCCTCTCTCTGCTTTCTTGGCTGACACTTTGGCGGTGATGCCAGTTTAAACAGCCCTTTCAAATGGTGGTGGAGGTGGAGGTGGAGGAGCTGGAAGCCAAGGGAGCGACCCACCTACTGTATCATTTTTTTTTGTGTGTGTGTGTGAGGGTTTCCTGAGTGCAAGGAATAAAGCGCTTTCGGTAAACATAGGTAATGACTCCCAGCAGTTAGCGCGAGCAATATGGGAAGCTGCACAGTTATATGTCTATAATAAATGTGGAAAAGAGAATAAAATCTCCTACTGCCTATATAGCAAAATATGAATGACTATGAATCTACTGTGAAATATTGTAAGGCTGGTGAGGGAACATTGAGTTTAATATAACATTTATTTCTAGAAAAGAGCTTGACTCTCCCCTAGAAAAAATGCCTTTTAGATGTTTTCCTCATTACATATAAATGATTTAGTTTTCTTTGTGATCTAAAAGTCGCATGCATCTTAGCGAAGAAGCGCTTTATTTTAAATAAATGTGTCCCACACCCCCCTAACATGGTTGTTCCCCAGTCGTTCATCTAATTTTAAATATTTTGCCGGGAAACATTGATTAAATGTAAAAATGTTGAGTTAAAGTAGAATTTTCAACCTCAAACCATATAGCAACCCTTCTGACCAGAACTCAAGTGTTGAATGAAAAACTTTTGCTACAGGGATCTCTCTGATTTACCTCCTTACTGTCCCAAATAACCCAAATTTAAAACATCAAGTTAGAGATCATTTCTTCACTCAACAAATCTGTTACTGTCTGCGCTCAGGAGAAACTTTATTTAATGTAGAAAGTGGAATTAAATTCATTAACCACCTGAAACTCTTAGGTTGGCCATCAAAACACACACATACATTAATCTAAGGAGCAATCACAGCTGTAGCATATTTTGAATTTATCTCATTAACTCATGACTTAAGACGTTACTTACTGTGAACAAGATGCTGCTGTGGTGAACTGGACTCATTAGCAGAGAAGACAGAGCTGCACTGGACACGCAAAACAATACAAAAACAACAAATCAAAACACACAACAGGAGAACTGCGTGAGTTTTTTGGATACACAGGGAAAGCCCGAAAAGAAATGTCTCCACTTTCAGCTCCCCCTTTGCCCACTTAAAGCCGAGTCCAGTCCGTGCCCAACGACTCCTCGCCAATTTACATGACAAAAACTGCTCTTTTTGGGATCAGTGAGTTCATTCAGGGCTTATAATGGCGTCTGCCTTTTTTTCCCCCCACCAATAAATCTGCTAGTGACAGCACAGAGGACACCCGCGACATTTCAGGGTGAAAAGTGAAACATTTTTTGAGTATTCAGACAGAGAGTTGCATATGAGAACCCTGCATTTAACACGGAAACGGAATGATATGCTAACTATTTATATCTTTAATTAGCTAGGCTATATGATAATAATAATGCCATAAAGGTTGATAAGGACATGTTTTTATTCATATGACCTGCCTAGTTACCGTAAGAGTTAACATAGACTCAACAGACTTAACAAATATCTTAACTCTTAAATGTGTTAAAATTTGTTATAAGTCTTGCGTAAACTCCTGCTGAGTCAAACCTGCGTGACGACAGGGAGCGGATGGATGGATGGAGAGTTTGTGGAGGGGGAAAGTTGTGACCTGTTCAGTACAAGGTGTACGCTGGGTGTGTCTCGTGTACAGCTCACCTGCAAGGTGTGCGCGCGCGCCTCACACGAATTCACGCGCACCTGCAGTGATGCGGATCCCATAAAAGGTGAATCACATTCCTCCAGGGACGTCCTGTGTGTGTGTGAGTTCACCCTCTTTATCAGATCATAATGGCAGCCTACTTTTTGTATCATATTTCTGTCGCAGGTATTCCTATTCTTCTTTAAATTGTAAAAAGAAATTAGCTTAAAAATATTCAACACAGCCGAGTCAAAGAATTAATCTAGTGTTCTGGGTTTACTACAATTTTATAACTATTTTGCTAAGTAAGTAATTTAACTGTACAGCCTTTCCCTTGCAGAACTACATGCAATCGTTTCTACATCTTCACATGGTTGTATTTATTTATTTATTTTAACTCCATATTAATGCAACCAGCCAATAATATATAGAGAACATAAATCTTTATATGTAACTTTTTTAAATTTGTGGTTCATGAGAAAGTCAAACTCTAATTTTTACATTAATCAATCAATCACATAATGTTGAAGGGACCATCCAAATAGGCTGCACACGCTGACTCAATCATTCAAGCTGGGAGAGTTTTCATTCTGCAAAGAGGAACCGAAGCGGAACCGAAGTGGAACCACATGTGAACGCCAGCTGAGCACAACATGACAGACAGATGTCTTGGAAGAGGGACTGCAGTTTGTTTTAGTGCTGTGTTTGAATTCCAGGCTCTGCAGCAACATGTTGAGATACAAGAACAACATGGACATTTGTTCATCTACTGTGCTAAATGCGCGACTACTGAACTGGCTCAGTGGCTGTGCCACAATCTGTCCTCTAAACCTCAGTATCAAACCCAGATCTCACTAGAGATTTCAATCATTTTATGCAGCCTTCTTCATCCTCTAAATACACAAAAGTTAAAAACTGAAAGAATGAATGGAATTTTTTATTTTGAAAACCTATTAATTCACTTCCATTTTAAATCAAATTCCAAATGTTCCAATTTACCCACTTTTAAGCTTCACCGCCAACCATCATGCATCTTTTATATGACACAGACATCACTGGGAATACAGGGTTAGGTTTAGATAAATACAATTAGAACAGAAGAAAGTCATCTTCGCATATTTTCGGTGTTTAGTTAGAAGACTGCACCCAAATTTACAATCTTACAGTGTGAAAGGTTGTGACAGAAATATTTGCAGCTTGTAACGGTAAACAAGTGGGAAGGGCTCTAATTTTTCTTTTTAATAACCCCTGAGAGGTGCTTCAGAAGTACACTGGCCTCTTAACGCACGCCCCGGATAGAAGTCAGATGTGGAGACTGAGGTGAGGAAGAGCGCGAGTCAAAACTCCACCTGGAGCACACATGCATTCCCTGAGAGAAACGGTGTGTTCAGGCCAGATTCGGGCCGTCAATAGAGCGTGTTCCCAATAAAAAAGGAGTCTCCTTTCATTCCCATATTAAAAAACACAGATGTAAAACTTTGTTAAAACAGTGAAACAATAGAAGCTATCTTGTCCTCATCTGGGCCAGGGTTCGTACAGCTTTTTAAGAGTAAAATTCAAGCACCTTTAAAGCACTTTCAAGGTACCTAAACCAAAGATGTCCTGACTCTCAAATCCTTTTGTGTTAAAGTGTTACTATAAACGCCAGGAGACAACAATCAAATATGACGACGGGATTATTTCATTTCAAATATTAAAAGATTTTTGTTTTACATGAGTGACTGTGTAGATGAAAAATCAAGCTTTTTTCAAGGAGTATATTCAAATTCAAGCATATTCCTAACCTTGAAAACACACAACAATCAAATAAAGCATTTTCCAAACTTTCAAGACTTTGTAGGAACCCCCGGGTGATCACAAGTTAGTGGAAATGACAAAAACAGACAATAATCCAACTGAAAAGGCAACATCCGATCTATTTATTCACCTGATCATCAATACATATGTACACGTGTAAAAAAAATCTTACCGTAGAGACGCCAATATGCCAATGAAGAAAAACAAAATGATGCACATGTCGAGCTTTTACACACAACTTCTACAAGAGGCGTGAAAATACTGCAGCAGAACTATGGATAAAAAAATAAAACGTATTTTTCAGATATTTCTACCAGGTCTGTTTGGGATCCTTTTCCTTATTCAACCATCGTCATGCTTTTGTGCTCGTCAACTGTTTTAAACTAACAACAAAAAAGAATGACAGACGTGTTTCGTGAGCATGAGATCTGCACGCATCACACTTTCAGATTTTCAGAGTATCTATTGTACTTTCACCAAAACTGTGAATTTGGCGTTATGATGCATTAATGCAGACACAATCCTAGAGATAGAAGGCAGCTGAGTCTTTAGGTTAGTCCGTGTGTAGCAGAGGGCAGTTGGTTCTTCGTCCTCTCTCTGCAGCTTCTCACATCTACAACGAGCACAGGAACACGCAGGTCTTCATCACTCTTAACAGTCAAACATGTTTCTGTGAGTTCACTGCTTTGCCTTCTTTAGGATGGTGCCCACCGCAGAGATGACGGTGGTCTTGGTGCCGCTTGCGGTGGTTGTCACAGAGACGACGGCAGGCAGGGTCGCGGTGGTAGTGATGATGGTGGGCTGGGCCAGGGTCACGGGGATCGCAGAGTCCCACTTGCTTTTCCTCTTCTGGGCCTCTGCTGACGAGAGCAAACACAGGGGAGGGAGTGAGTGACGTGATTTAAAGATTAAATCACCAGCTGCACAGGCAGAGCTGCATGGCACTACACCTGACATTACTCGAGTTAAAGGAACCCAGTGGAGTTTGGACCACTAGTAGCGCTTTGGAGCAATGTTTTTAGTTTTGTTCACGTGTTACAATAGAGTGCTGCAGAGATGACATATGTTTGTAGGCCGACCCGGAAGTTAGCATCACCCTGGTTTCCTCGACAAAAAGCCAATGGGATTTTTCCATTAGATTTTGGATTATTGCAGAAATAAGCTCTGTGGCAAACAGAAGTTTATGATACTTACATGTTTTGTTCAGCAAGATAATCTTCACAAATGAACACCACTTTTATGATTTTTGAAGTGTAAATTCAATCACCAGAAGTAAAAAGCTAACGTTAGGCTATAAACCAACTACACCACGGTCGCATGACTTCCGTGTCACCACCACTAAGCTTCTAACTTTTAATTTGATTTTGCAAGCTTACCTCTTCTACAAAAGCCTTTGGGAAAGTTTGAGTTAGAATAGTTTGCAAGAGCGCGAGTATAAACACAACGAGGCTGTAAAGGTGGAGGAGTGAGTAGATGAGTTTCTGTGATGGTGAATGTCCCCGACAACCTCTGTAAAAGCTACATAATTCAGTGGGGTGGGGTATTTACTGACGTATTTTGTGTTGCAGAACAAAACGTTAAAATCTCTTAAAGTGTGTTAACCACAGACCTTATTTCAGGCATCGAACCAAAAACCCATTCAAGAAACCCACTGACTGGAAGTTCAAAAATGCTAACTTACTTCCGGGTTTTAGGACTCATTCCTGCAGCACCCCATTTACTGATCGACAGCTGGAGGCGGAAATGCGTCGAGAAACGTAGCAATGCACCAACAAAGGCAGCGAAGAAGAAGACTGCTAGCTAGCAATCATGGATTTAAACAATGTATAATTTTAAAAAATTTAAATCGACTTTGCAAATGTTTTATGAGGAAAGAAACGCACTCACCATGTTTGTTAGATGATGCATTTTGGTGAGAAGCACTTAATGTAAACATAACTTTTGTTTGTAAAATTGATTTTTATGAAGCAAAAGGTGCATTTCTGAAAGGAGCTCAAGCTGTGAGGCGTTGCAGCGGCGGGTGTTTACCTGTGGCTGTGGTGGTGGTGGAGTTGCTGGTGGTGGGGGCTGCTGTGCTGGAGGGGTTGGTGCCCTTCTTAGTCCCCGTGACAAACTCAATCTGTGCAACACGCAGAACATTAAAACACTGATTGAATTCCTGGTACTGTTTTTAACCAACAAGCACAATCTACAGCATTTGTTGAGTGAGGGGAAGAAAACGACTCATTCCCTTTGTCTGGTTTCACTCCAGGGCTGAACAATTAATCAAAATATTATGAAAATCACAACATGGCCAAGTGCAACATCCAAATTGCAGGAGCTGCAATTTTTTGCTAAAGGTCAAATGTGTCTCAAAATACCATTATAAATGAAGCATAGAGGTGCTGCAGAGAACAACAAATCATATTCTCCAGATGTTATGGAACATGCTTGTTTGGTACAAACCCCAGAAAAAAAAAAAAAAAAAAATCACATCATTTTTTGATTTTTTTCAGTGAAAATGAAATGCAAAAATGACCATGACCAATTGCAAGATCTGTCAAAATAATCGCAATATGATTATTTTTTTCTTGTATATCGTTCAGATCAAAACCGTACTCCTCTGCTGCAGCCTGCATACCACCGGCTACATTTCACAGAAGAGAATAATACAGCAGCTCCTGTGGGGTACATGTTCATTCAAGTCCAGTTTCTAACTTAGGAGCAGCTGCTGGAATGATGATGATGCTGCAGATGATGATGATGATGATGATGATGATGATGGCAGCATGTATTGCCTTGAAATTTCAGAGGTAAACAGCAATAGCAATAATAGCTGGCAGAGATAAAACACACTCATTTGTTTTCGAGCAAACCTCTGCTAAAGATGTCTGCATTAACACGGAAACCCCCGGTGAAAAACACGAGTGGGCACCGCCGAGCTGTAGAGCAGCACTGGGCTGGGCCTGAGCAGCAGCTACCAGGGCTGAACTTGGCAACGCCGATTCTGACGAACAGCGTGAAGTAGACATGAACTGCAGCTGGTGGAGACTTGCCCCTGACGCAGACAGAGAGGAAAACTGACGGCTCAATAATCCTCTTCTTCTTGCTGTTAGACTCACCTTGGTCCGCTCCTTCTTGGCTTTCTCCAGTTTGTCCATCTCCACTTTCTGGGCTTTGGCTGCAAGGATAAGACGCGTAACATGAGCGTTGAGTTCGAATCACACAGAGCTGTGAAAAGAAGTAGTAAACTGGCTCACCTAGACCTTCATAGTAGGAGTCCTCTGACCAGCCATGAGGATCGAACATATCTTTTGGGTAGTTAGTTCCCAGTTCATCTATACTGCAGAACTGAATGAGCTTCTCGTAAATGCTAAAAGAAAACCAAAGAAAAGTCCAATAAGACACATGTGTTGTTACTTATTTGTATTTGTTTACACCAGAAAGTGTATCTGATATCGTGGTTGTGTGTGCATGTTAGTTGGTTTGGGTGTGTTCTTCGGCTGCATACCTTGGGTTTCTAAATTCTTTCTTCTTCTGGATGTGGCTGTTTGTGTCAAAATCTCCATGGAGCTTCCTCTCATACAGCTTGTGGATCTTGTCCTTGTTACAAAACAAACAAATCAATGAACAGACAGCAGGTCACCTCTCCGTGTAAGAAGCTCTGACTCGGCTTCCTCCACGCTCTGCACTTGGCAGGACACGCCGTCAAAAGTCATCAAACAAACAAAACCTACTGAATATATGATCGGCGCTGCTCCAGCAAGGGTCAGCGTGAATGGAGCTTTTGTCTATGAAAGTTTCAGATGCATTTGGGAAATATTTGACGACCTGGTTCAACCGAGCCACAAGGAGCTGGCAGGTGCAGCCGGGGCACCCACAGTGATAAATGAGGGCCAACATGGAACAAGATGGAAGAAGGGAATGCTGCTAAAAATGAGAAGCTATCACTCCCTTGTCCTTACCTGCCAAAACGACCCAACGCGACCCCTATCGGCTGGATGACTTTGTCTATCAGCTCTCTTAAACCATTACAAATGATCGTTAAAAAGTGATTGATAGTCTCACCTCAAGCTGGAGAAGTTAAAGCATACCACACGTGGCTCCACTGAGAAATTCTTCAAGATCTGGTAACCATTTTTAAGTTTCTTTGCCTCGAGCAACCTAGGGTAGCTCGCCACTATATCTGTGTATACAGTGTATACTGTGACTACCATCCTCTGTTATTGAAAATCCAAATAAAAACAGTTCAAATAAAAAATGACTGATTGCGTTCTAATCAGTTTTCTTCTTCATTACCTTTTGTTGGCACATTGCTATTGTAGATGGCTCCGATTATTAACATTATCAATTAGTCATGCGATTACTTTTTCTATTTAAATCGTTTAGTCTATCAATTATCCTAAACCATCTTTAAAACTCTTCAAATGGCTTGTTTTGCCCAATCTACGGTACAAATCCCTCAAATATTCAATTTACAATGATAGGAGAAAAAAAGACAAAAAGCCAATCCTCACATTTGAGTAGCTGAAACCTGTAATTGATTGGCATTTCTGTTGATAAATTACTTAATTATAAAAATTGTTGGCAATCAATTTCCTGTTGACTGGCTAATCGGTTAACGGGGCACACTTCAGGACTGTGTTACAAACTGTGGTTACAAAGTTTGAACGATGAGGGTTTTCACCAGACGGGGAGGGTTTAACAAAAAAGGAGTTGCATTATGGGAAATGTAGGATCCTGCGTTTTTTGAACCTTGAGCCATACTAGGGACTAAAAAAAGTCAAGACCTCTTGGCCTCTGCTGCATCGATTTTGACCATTGTTTTTAAGAATCTGCCTCCTGTGAGTCCCCCAACTTTACGGAAGTGCAATATTAAATTAGTCAATTACAGGAGGGCCCCTATGATTGTTTCAGCTCTAAAACCAATGCTGACTGTTCGTAGGAAACAGGAAGTGAGCGGAGGTCCTGTACCTCCGTCCTATGAGGTTTTTACAGATAACACTCATAACACACACACGGTAAATTCACGTCAGGTAAATGCAAACATAGGTCGTTATAGATATTTGAACAAACGGCCGATGCCGGGATGGGATGTTGTGATCTCAAGGTCGGGGCATTTTGGAAAGTGCTCACAAGTGGATAACATTCCAGCAAATGGTGAAATGAGGGCAGGGATATCCAAGCAGTTCTGGTGTTGGTGAATCATTAGATAGGTGGTGGTGGTGGTGGTGGGGAGTGTCAGCCCAGCGGGGATATTGCTGAGCTGTTCACTTACTAAATCAGCTGTGTGTCCTGACCTGCCTCAGCGCCTCAACAGAACAAACATTATTGCAGTTAGACTCACCAAATGCTCAGCAGCAAGGCAGAAAGAGAGCAGCGCTGGTGATGCTAAATTGATAGAAGATGACACTGTGTGCTGGTTTAATTACAGGGGTAGGTCTCAGAATTTATGTAGCCACCAGAATGTATCTCTAACCCCAGAGGGAACGAGTGAAATGACTCACTTGGCGTAAAGAACAGGTTATTTTGACTGCATCAACACTAAGACAACTAGTCTCTCGATGAGGTCGCTAAACACTCCAAACTTTAACGCTTGGTCTTGAACTCCTTACTCTAAATCTTGTACATATGCCAAAAGGGGGCGAGCGCAGACTGTGTGTCTGCTTATGAAACCAACATCTCCCTTTAGGAGCCAGTGATAAGTCTTTTAGCAGGATCATTTTACTACCTGGAAAGTGTTTATCCAGAACATAAAACAAGCCTGCAGACATGCTAAAACACACAACACAGGGCACCAGGACTATTCTATCAGGCTCTCAGAAAACCCACAAGCCCAGCTATACCCACACACCCTCTCCTCTGGTCTGATTAGCAGACATAACTGCGGCCTTGGTGGAGATATAAAAACTGCTTGCACGAGACGAGAGCAGCAGCATATTGTGTTTAAATAAACAGTGTGCTACAAGAAAGGCTTTCCAGTGAAAGTTGTGTGGTTAAATAATCGTATAACAGTGGAGGTGTGTCTACCTGTAGTTGGCTCGAGCAGCGTCCAGGGGGCGCGGGGGGGATCCTGATCTCATCAGGCGACATGTTCCTCACCTTCTCCGAGAATAGAGCTGGCAAGAAGACAAGAAACATAAACGTAAGCCCTCATAGGTTTTCACTTCAGCGGCTTTCCCTCCCTGCCCTGTCTTGCATGTCTTTACATGCTGAATATGGATTAACAAAAGCCCCTTTCACACATGCAGTCTGTCCCTGAAATGTTCAGGAACATTTCCTGCACGGGGTCATCTGTGTGAATGGGAGCAGGGATCAATATTCAAGGAAATCTGTACCGCCAATTTCCCGCCTCAAGACCTTTGGCCTGTGTTAATTTCAGGGAAAATGCCGGTACGGCTGTGGTGTGAATGAAAGCAGTAACATTGCAGGGACAAGCACGTAAAGGGTTACGCCACGTGGAGCGAGCGAACCAATCACAAGGCTCCGCTGATGATGTATTTGAATGTGCGACTTGTTCACGGTACTTTTGCGGGTGATTTGATAACTGAATATTAAATACATTACAAGAACATCAGCACCCGCCATGTTGGTGACAATAATAAGAGACGTCTTCCGCTGCGTACACGTACATCATCCGGCCTTGCCCCATCTTCTTCTTCTTCTTCTGTTGAGTTTTATGGCAGTTGGCATCCATAAGTGTTGCATTACTACCATCTGCTTGACTCTCTCTTGCCCCATCTATTTCTATTCCGGTATTGCCATGGCATGCGTGAAAGGTCGCAAGATGGAAATGTTCCTGAACGCAGCTGCATGTGTGAGTAGTGAAATTCACTAGCAGTGCCTGAAAGGTTTATCCCAGTAATTTACCGGTAACTATGTGTTAAAGAGGCTTTAGAAACCGCTGTTATACAAACGTAGTGAAACAGAAGAACCAAATCTGTTTTAGTGTTTGAAATAACAGATGACAAATGAGAAGGACGGTGAGATGTGGATATGCACTGGAGAACAAACTCAGTTAATGATACAAAGGTTCACTGTGTGTTAAGCAAACATTGCTGGTGAATTCCTGAGCATCCTGTTGTTCGTTGTAGTCCTTCGTGTATGCCAGTGGGTTTATAGGGCAGCGCGGTATGAGGAGTGCACGTCCCAGGCAGGGAGTGGCTGTTGTTGGGGCTTGCAAGGAGAAGGGAGGCTCCTCTCCCCTCCCTTTGGACACGTCCCTTGTTATGCTCTCCCTGCTCATCTTGTCTCTCTCTGCTTTCTCTGACTGCAGGCCAGGCATTCTTCAGTGTCACTCTATATCCAACTCAGACAGACTTTACAGTCATTCAGCGGCGTCAATCACACTCTGAATAAGTGCTGCAAGCTGTGTGCGGTGCATGCGTGTACGCCCGAACTCGTCCCCTGCTGACATTCTGCGCAGATCACCGACAAGTAAAAACTTGACCGGGCACGAGGAGATCATTTTCTGAAGTTCTGTCTTTTAGCTTAGCCTTGCTGAACACTTCATCTTACAAAACATAAGAGGAAAATTCCAGTCACGTTCTCTTACACTGTTGAGAATCAGCAATCTGTGATGTGATGTATCCAGGAGATTTTCGTGTTTTAAGTGTTTTGGTGAAACTACGTCATCCACACCCCTAACTTAGAATTCAACAGCCTGACCAACAACAGATTTTGATGGCAGATACTGATAAATAATTAAAAATGGCCAATTAAAAAAAAAACAACAATTTTAACATTTCATATAAACACCACATAATGTACTGAGCCGAACTACTTACAGTTGAAAACGGCTGTGATTTGAGCTAAATGCTACTGTCAGCATGCCAACAATGACAATTCTAACATGCTGATGTTTAGAAGGCAATGTTTACAATGCTAAACATTTTATCTTAGCATGTTAGCATGCTAACATTTGCAAGTACCTCCAACATATCTTTGGCATTTCCGTCATGCAATTCCTTGTTACTTATCAGCCAACATACACGGCGATATGATAGATCTGCAAAAAGCTAATATTATCCAATATATCGCCCAGCTGTTAATCAGTCGAACTCTAATCTAATCAATACTTTTTTGCTACCGACACCATTTTTGTCATTTTGTCCAAGTATCGAATGCCATTGAATGTCTGGACAACTTTGTCATCTTGTTTACTTATTCTTGGATCAGACAGTTGCAGATTAAAATCCAAATTCAGACTGATTTTACTTGGGAAAACGTTCTTGTACGGCTGCTTGTGTTTAAGAAATATTTGAGAAATTTGGCTTATTTTGTAATGTAAAAAAAAAAAAAAAAAAAAGGTAGCAAACACAAGTAAATTATCAAAAAAGTATAGTTACTTAAAGATAGTTAAGTATCACAACATTTCAATCCCTGCCTGTGGGACTTTGCCAGAGCTAAACATTGAAATGTGCAGACAGGATGCCGTCATATACTGACACACTCTTTCCAGCAGTCCCTCCCTTCGGTATCTTTGCCGTTTTCCTTGGTCTGCTGGTCATGTGGGACCACAGACCCACATGTGTGCATACCGACTTGCCACCCTGATCTCTCTTATGTCTGCAAAGTTCAGAGCAGGAGCAGTAACTCCCCCTCCATTTGCTCCATCGCTGATATGGTTATAGTTTACCTCCCCCACCAGGGCGAAGGAGGAGCAGGGCGTTGCCCTTGTTGGCTAGACACCATAAGTAATGCTAAGCATGTATGTATGCAGGTTCACACACATTTTTTTGACAGCAAGAAATGAGCAGGTATACAGTTACATGACGATAAATGGTTCCATGCATGTAACTAGTTTGTACAGCCCATATTTTAAAACAGAGAAAATACTGTAGCCTCAAATAATAAAAACGTGACAAGGCAAGTCGGATGAGTCACAGGCATCAGGTCGTTACTTGGTATTTCATTTAACTCTCTCACAGACACACACATGCACACACTGTCACAGACAAATACACACTGTAGCTGCAACAGGGGTTTAGCATTGTGGAAGCCTGCTAATCCACTCCAGACAATGAGAGATTTAGTTGATAACTTTGTAGCCTTGTTGGACAAACTCTAATTTAAACACCAAAATAAACTCTGTAGCCTCCACAGCAGCAAAGGGAGTGTGAACGCATCACACCCTGTGTAATAAATAGCCCTGTTTATAATTCAGATCAGTGTGAGAGGAATATCCTCATATAACAGCAGCACTGTCAGGAAGGACATGGAGACAGAGAGTAATAAACAGACAGAGAAAAGATTATATTCTGCATCAGAATTACCATCTGTCCGCCCGAAAAACAGACAGAAAGTCACAATCTGTGCCCTGAGGGTCTTTTTGGACAGACAGACAATGTCTGTCCCTTCAGAGAACAGACAAAGAGCTGTCTTCAGCCTGCTGACAGGAGGCCTTTTGCCAGACCCACTGTGACATTTACTGACAGACAAGACAGAGGAGCAGGCCCAGGCAGTGAGTCACTCTCTGCCGCTACAGCACACTGACAGCGATGGTGGCTGTTTTGCTATAGCGCATTTCCCTTTCCTTTTCTTTTTATGGCTGCAACAAACCAGACGAGTGGAAGTGGTGATGATGGAGGGAGCAGATATGTTCACTCAGCTACTGCTCCGGTTGGAGGGGGTCCAAAAGGAAGGCTTCTTGGTTTGGTACACTTTTAGAACACAATGGCACTTTTAGAGCACGCTGAAAGGCGTGAGAATTTCACTTTCATTCAGTTCAAGAACAAATCCGCTGAATAAATCTTCTCCTACTTGGATTCCTTTCGAAATAAAATAATTTCTCTGTGAGGATCATTGAGCAATCGTATTATTTCAATCATTATAATCAGTTCTACACCCTCATTGCAACACATTATTATATTTATCGTTTTCTGATGTTATTTTGCAGTCAAATGATGGATAAGGGGGAGTGCTGCAATGCAGTAAATAATCATCTGCATCCAGCTACGGGACCATGTAAACAAACGGCAGCGAGGGAACCGCGAGTGCCAAAGGTTTATAGTCTAGCAGACTGGTGTGAGAACCGCCACTCCCTGTATCACTCATATCCTGTCTGATCTGATGCCCACTCACTCACACTCACACACACCTGTACAGGTCAGTCATTACTCACTAACCACTGCCAGCTCCCTGGGTTAGACCTCCATAACCCATCCTGTCAGTCAGCGGACAAAGAGGCTTTTATAACTCACCTGGGTCTAGTTAGTGTTTCTTACGTTTACTGCACCAACACCCAACTGACACAATAAAAACTGAAAGTCTGATTTGTTTGTTTGTTTTATTGTACATGCATACACGTCCAGAAGCGGGCGTTATTCTACATAGTTCTTAATATCATTAAAGACTAAAACCAATACTTTCTGACTTCTCTTCGCTGTCTTTGGCCCCAAGCCCATTGGTTCCTAATAAAGACGGGTCACAAATATATAGTTTCATTTTTAAAAAAAGACTTTACTAAACTACAGCTGGGCACTGTAGTATTTAGAAAACATCACTAAAACAAGAGTAAGTAGTGCATTTATTGGGGACTATTCCAAGTTAAATTTAAGACTTTTAAAGACCTTTTTAATACCATACAGAACGCAATTTCACGATCACACTGGCTAAAGTATTAAAGCATGATGGAAAACCAGTAGGGGCAATATGGCAGAGAATCATTTAGTATATTTATATTACATCCCGTTTTTTTCATTACTTTCCAGCAGTAATATAACAATAATTCCTAATGATATAATTAATTAAATGAATGCGACCTGGACCAGAAGCAGCGGAAAATGGATGGTTGGATGATCAAGTTCATTCGCGTTTTTGCTAAAACTGACACTTGCTCATCATGACACGATGAACGTCCTAGCTACTCTCGCTAGCAGGAGCGACTGCGTGTCTGTAAAGCTGTTTCTAGAAGCATGAAAAAGTTCCTCCGGTCCCGAAAAACAGCTATGGTGGCTCACTGCTGTGTTTTTGGACAACAACAGAGCTCTATGGCACAGATGAATAAGATAAGTCAGGCTTTGGATACACAGACAATATTAGTAGGATCAATTCCTTGTTGGTATTGGTCTTTTCATGGGATTTATTAACAACAAGGATCGAGTGTTGGTCAAATATTTGTGTATGTGTATATGTGTACTCACCAACCAACTCATTGGGGTCCTTTCTTTCTGCTTCTGAGATCTGTAAAAAAAAAAAAGAAGAAGAAGAAGAGGGGAGAGAGGGGAAGAAGAGAGAAACAGAGAGATACATGGGATATTTAGGTCTCCTTTGGACAGGAGAATCTAATCATCAACCCTTGGTGGAGGGAAATATTAACAGCACCAGTTAGTGGATATTATAAAACCATGTGCCCAGCTTGGATTGGATATGTAGCTAATTACAGTGGATTACAAGGGATTAGTGAGGTGAACTGGCACTTCTGGTGAACCATGTGCAGCTGGAAACAAAAGCTCATTCCATTTGTACCTGAAACACACAAATCACACATGCTAATGCAACAGGCTGCACAGAATAGGAGCCGTCAGCAGAACAGTTTCTGAGAAGCAGCAGCAACCAGAATAGTAAATCTCGGCAGTTTGCAGTGAATGCCTGAGCTCGGCAAGAGGAGGAGTCTTGTACAGCCTCTAAAATATGCCGCCTGTTGTGCCAGCACTGTGGGCATAACACAGGTTCAGCACAAAGGAACAGTGCTGTTATTCACGGGCATCTCGACGTCACCTAGCAACTGCACGGGCACATCAAAGAATTGTCCTGAAGTTTGGCCAAATCACAAGAAGGAGGAGGAGGAGGAGGAGGAGGAGGAGGACAGAACGACATGGAAGCACAGCAGAGGCCGCTGGCAGAAATCCAAACCAATGACAGAACCAATAAAATAGTGTTCAGCTCACTGATCCACATTTAAAGTTTCTTTCCCATTTGGCCGGCCTTCACAGGAAGGTCAAAGGTCACATTAGGCTTTAAAGCTGCAGCACCGGAGCTGGTATGATTCAGTGTCTTTAAGGTAATTCCTGAATAAAGAGTTTAAATTCAGCTGCCTATCTCAAAGTCCAAGCTGCTTTTACCAAAACCCAGCCATGTCGGGAATTATTGGGTTAAAGGGTAACTCCGGTATTTTTAAACCTGGGCTCTATTTTGACATATTTAGGGTGCTAAATGACAGAAATCTTGCTGGAGGTTGAGTTGTTGCAGGAAGACAACAATGGAAACTTCATGGCTGAATATTTAGCTGATTTTAACAATGCAGATGTGGCATTTGAACTGGATGGCCATCCCTATTTATTTGAGCCAGACTATACTGATCTTCCTGCAACAACTCAACCTCTCGGGTGATTTCAGAGATTTTCAGAGAGACTTCTGTTTCTGGTTAAACAAAATGGTCTGTCTCCGTAGGGATCCTTTCCATAATGTTGTCTGTGGCAAAAACAAGCACTTTTAGTGGACGTACTTTGACGGGTGCAATAGCCCTAAAGGATTACTTGCATCCACTGCAATTTGTAATTTGTAAAGTTACCTTTTAAATGCATCAACAACACAGTGTTATGGGGATCAACTAGCTTCCCTGTAAACTGTGGATTTTCATCTGAATCTATAATGGATGATGACAGTGACAACAAATGCGTGGAAACAAAAAGATAACTAGCTGTTCTTCTGGATGCCTAATTGTTGTCGTGACATTTTCAAAAAAAAAAAAACAATCCGATTCTTTTTTGGAGACTTAAGACTTGACAGAAACTGTGTCCCCAACAAGAAGCTTTCGGTCATATTTTGACTATGACAAAAAAAATTGTATGCTGAATTTGAGACCACTCTAGACACTTCTAATCAAGGGAATAATCTATTTTTTCACTTCTAATTTCAGGCTCTGCGTGTACTGTACACGTCACCCAGCCATCTGTCTTATATAAACACCAGAGCCACATGGACTTGGATGCACTCTAGCCAAGCACACACTGAAAGATTCAACAGATCATTTTCTTAGCCTGTTCCTACTCCTTCATTGTTTGACGGCAGTGGACAAAATATTCTAAATAAAAAACAAAGTGATGCATGCAATCCAATACAACAACACCAACACAAACTACAGCCTCCAAAATCACCATTGAGTGGAATCACAAAAACAGAACACACTAACTTTCATCATGGTAGGATTTATTGCAGGGCTGCCATATTAGATTGCCTCTTTCTATTAGTGTATCGTGTAGATTTTCACATAACACACACATTTACTGGTATTTAGTGTTTGACAACTGTATAAATGATGTCATGAGGGTTATTCTTTAAGATTGAGAGTTTTTAACATAAAGCTCGCATTGCAAACTGGAACATCTGCAGCGGATTTCACGGCAATCCATCAAAGAGCTGTCAAGATATTTCACTCAAATCCTAAAATGTCAACCTGCTAGTGGCGGTAGAGGAAAAGTCCAGGGATCACCAAAGTCTTTAGGATACATCGACCGTGGGAAACATGAATCTATTTACAAAATGATGTGCCAATTCATCTAGTAGATGTCAAGCTATCTCACAAAAAAAAAAGTGAAAGCTTTGACTTGCTGGTGGCGTTAGAGGAGAAGTCGGGGATCACCAACGTCATCAGAATCAATCCACTACGGACCATGAAGGTCTGTACAAAATATTGTGTCAATGATCCATCCAATAGTTGTTACGATATTTCAGTCTGGACCAAAGTTGCACACAGACAACTGTTACTGCCACCCACAGAACCAGCTCAATAACTAACTATAACTCACATACAACAGGGAATGTCCACTATATCGAAAAGACAAACACTTCACAAAGGCCTGCTGGCTTGATCAATCAATCGAAATCTTCCAACACCCCATAAACAATAATGTGCCAACAAAACTCTCTCCCAACGTGACCTGGCAAAGGCCTATAGCAATATCTCAAAGGTTTCCTGACAATCAATCGCTCCAGTTGAATAAGGCCCAAGTATTGTGTGGTGACCTTCTTATCTACAGTTAGCCAGAACTGTATCAAAACACCACCTCGTAGCTGCCATTCACAGTCAGTAGATAAGATAACGGCAAGGAATAATAATAAAGTGGGAGGACGGAGTGGGACGCTAATATAAACATTCTCTCTCATTCGGTCAACTCATGAATCTGAATCTGAACCAAAACACACGGCGACTGACCAAACAGAATAATGAATGAATACTATCTGACAAAGTGAACGTGAATTCCCTGTAAATGTTGTTTCTCTTCCATGGGAATGCTGCTCTACCTGTCCATACATGCGTTATTGGGAAATCATATCGTGACGCACAGTGGTACAATTACCATATCACAAAATCCTTACATCGCCAACGCTGTTATCTCCGCTTGATGACATGGCATACTGAAGAAACAAAACTCTCACAAAACAACAGCTTATCAGAGCATGACCAATCAAAGAAAGGTTGTAAAACAAAGCCTCAGACAGAGCAGACATCCTCTGATTTATATTGTTTCTGCTTGTTAGGCTTGTGACTCACTCTCACCTCATTGACCTGTACCAAACAGCACAGCAGGAAGCTGGCATGCTGTCCAGCTCACTTTAAAACACACACACACACACACACACACACACACACAGGGTGGGGTTAGTATGGTGTGCAGCTCTGAAAAACAACAACACTGTTGGTTGAGCTTTTCACTTTAAGAGGTTTAAGGAGGTTTAAGACTCCCATTAAGATGCATCACTCAAGCAACTCTGAGCATACTTTAAGCACAAGTCACTGACCTGGTCTCACCTGCAGAAAGTGCCACATTTGTCATCTGAACATTTATCTGACATACGTAAACCCACAGTGCCATCTAGCGAACATGCTCCTTCATAGCATGCGGTGGCAGCTTTAAAAGTGCCATGCCTTTAGGTTAGTCACAAAGCAAAAGAGAGATTCATCAGGCTTGATCCTTTTCCAAGTCCAATCCATCCCATGTTCAAATACCTCAACATCATCCGCGTCCCTCCCCTCGTCAGATTCGTCCATTTCCTATAAAAACAAAAAATGCAGAGGGTTAACACCATAAGGATCAAAAGGAGATTAGACCAGGAGGGGGAACCAAGCAGCAGTACACACCGGACGACAACCAGCAGCGCCCGGCAACAGACTGCAAAACTGCTTTATACTAGTTCTAGCACTACAAAGTCTTTGTTAAAGGAACATACCAAACATTTTGGGAAACAAGACATTTCAGAAAACATATATTTCGATTGTTCAAAGGTAATTTAAAGGGGCACTCCACCAATTTTACATTTAAAGTCTAAAAACAAATAACCCTGATGATGTCACCAGGGTCATCTTGGCTTGGACTTGAGACTTCAAGTTTTTAACAGAAAAGCTGTGTTGCAAACTGCAGATAAGGGGTTTGAAAGAAGCATTTAGGAGACTGGAAGGCCTAACAAAAGACGCTAGCTAGTGAGTTGCATTATGGGAAATGTAGGATTGAGTGGTTTTGGAGCTAAAGGTCAAGCTATCTCAGCCTCTGCTGCCTCGATCGTGTCTCTCTCAACTTTATGAAAGTGTAATACTAAATCACCGGGGTATTCCTTTAGTTAAAGCTTCTGAACATGTCATTACTGTCTGACACTGTAACAAAGTTGTTTTTTACAGTATTTCAAAGCGCTCTGTATGTCATAGTAAAAGTTGACAGTCTATACTGAGTAACCAGGCAAACCTGGTACACTGTAATGTAAACCAATAAAACAGTGCTGTTATAAGTACTTCCTTTGTGTGAAATGTATAATGTTTAATTGTTGTTGTTAAGAGATGCACTAATTCAACTCAAGTTAGTTATGCTGTTATATTGGATTCATTACACTGTAAAGTGTTTCACATATTTTTGCTGCTTCATATGTGTAAATGACAGACAAAATATGAAAACATGTATCTATATGACGCAGTCAAATAAAACACAGACTACCTTGGCCAAAAATATCCAAACTGGTTCATTTTCAAAAGACTTTACAGTACTAGTACTAATAGCGTTTAATGGCAAAGATCCCCGTCACCCTCCTCCACCAGTACAAACATAAACAGATTACAGACTTCTCAAAAACACGTGTCTGATCTTGAATATAACACAGCTACTGCCACAACCAAACAAGCATTGGTGCGACCCTCTCAGCCTCCTAATGCCCCCCAAGAGTTCAATAAAGACTCACATTAGATCCCAAAAGAAGATGTCAAAAAGCACCATATTCTCCTGCACATTCAACCAAACGTCAGCGGAATCCAACCGAATGGTCAGTAGAAATAAAACCTAGAGGACGTCATGTTCCTCAAAATTCAAATACTGACCGAGTTGCTCTCTCTGCTGTCTTCATCTCCAGACCCCTTGTCATCGGCACCCTCAGTTCGGTTCAGGTCATCATCACCATAGCTGTACACCAGACCTCCTCCTCCTGCGACGCCCCCTAGTGATAGACAGGAAGAAACAGAGAGGAGGAGACGTCAGATAACTATTAGAGGCGAACAGCATCACTGGCAGCTGACATTGAAATAAGGGGGAATGAAAGTCTTGGTTCAGCATTAGCTTTAATGAATGACAGTCCCACTAGCAGTGTATCAGGAATACAGGAAGACATCTCAAAGCCATACTCCATTCACAAATCTGGCAATATAATTTTACTATCATTTTTACTACTACTACTACTACTACTACAACACACACACACACACACACACACACTGAAGAAGCACTCAAGATTTAAAAATAAAACCTAAAATTACATTAATTTGTGGGACTGGGAGCTAAGAAGTAAAACCAGTAACTTTACAGCAAAACAAAAGACCTCTGTTGTTGAGACCCTCACGTTTTTATATCCATTACGTGCCAGAGAACATCAACAAGACCAAATCAAAACCAACAACAGCCTGCTGAAATAACTTTAAACGCTTGGACTTTGTACGTTTGTGGTTTTTACAGACAAGTCTTGAATATCTTGGACATAATCTGTAAACTAGCTACGTTAGCTTTACAAGCTAAAGTTAGCTACCACATGAAAACCCGGGGCAAGATTCGCACAGCAAAAGACGGCGTTTTTTAGCCACTATACTTTAACAAAATGATAAAATGTGTTATCGCATACCCGTCTCTTCTAGTTCGGGATCAGAGTCGGGCTCTGAATCGTCTCCGTAGTCTGCCAAAGAGGAAAGCAGGGCACTCTTTTTGCCGCTCGCCATTGCTGTATGCGTCGCATAAACGTCCGTCGCAGAGTAATAACGTCAGTGAAATTGTCACGCGTAAGCACCAGTGTAGCAGTGGGAGATGTAGTCCTTATGTTTATGTAAACTGTGGCTTAACAATGGGAAGTGTTGAGCTTAACACATCATTATTTTTTAATGTGAACACTGTTAATAAATAACCACCATTTAAGTATCCATGTTTTCCATTTTAGACCGTTATACTGTTACTATTCAGCCAAAACACTACAATTATGCAAATAAATTTAAAGAGTCCTCCTTCTACATCACTAAACAATCAAATGAATATGTAAACATGCTCGTACAGCTTTCGTATGATATACAAATTTGCATTTTATTTCTGTGCAGTTATGTCCAACTGCTGTAGTTTGTAGCATTTTTTTAAATAAATGTAATTTAAAACACAATCACATACATTCATACACATACCCAGCAACTTCTGCCGCACCTCAGTGTCTAAACACTGCCTGTTCTACTCACAGTTCATGTTATATCAGACAATACAGTGTTTCACTAGTTTGGAGAGGTACAACGATGCTACCCTCAACAATCAGACTATGTACAGTAGTCTTTTGTTATCAAGTCTAATGTAGGACTGTAAATGCTCTTTGGGAATTATAAAAGGAACCCTGCAGAAACATTTCTGTTTCTGTTTGTTGGCAGATGTTTGCAGGTGTCTCACCCTGGTGCAGATCCAGCTCCACCCCTGGCTGAGATGATCCAGCTCAATGCCTACACCCACTGGGTCATATACTTGCAGAGATACATTTACACCTCTTCATGTCATAGTCTTTAATATCTAATATAATATGAATATTTCAATTCAAGTCCAGTCTTTAGTCTTGATTAATGTTTGATCTTGCAATAATGAATCTTCAAAAATAAACCACAAGCAGCTTCCTATTGAGCAGGCAGTGATTTGATGATTTGCAGGTTAAAAGACGTCTGTATGCGAAGTTAGAGCTGCTAAAAACAGCAGGTTCAACAGCAGAAATTTACTGTATTCAAATGGGAATCAGGCAGTAACTACACATTGAATCATCTCATTATATATGCACCTGGACTGCCTGCGACATCAGAGATTTGTATGCTTTTTTTCATAAAGTACATTTATTGTGTTGGCAATTAAAAAAATAACAGGTACATTTAAACAAATTCTCTCATTTTACAGCAAATGTATGAGTCAGTTCCCCTCACACGTGTTTAGATCACCCCATCCTTCGACTTCTTCTGCTTCTTCTGGTTCTCTTCTTTTGGGCCGCAGCAGCATCCATACAGCAGAGCGAAGGCGACCAGAGACAGGAATCCCAGCACGAACACGCCTATGACCACAAAACCGCCCAGTGCCCATGGCTCCTGATGCAGGCGATGCAGGAACCAATCCACCCAGTCCTCGGGTGACCCTGTGGGTTTCTGCTGCTGTGGTACACTGCACAGGGAGAGATAAGCCACATTAAAGCTCAAATGGAGAAACAATGTGGATATTAAACTGATGAGATAATGTGGATACCATTAGGCGGCACTAATAATGCTTTATAGTTTACTTGCCTAGTTTCGCTCAATTCCTGGATGTCTATGGGATCATGATTATTTTATTTTATCCCATAGACGCCCAACAATTGAGTCAAGATAGCCTAATATTTCTGTTTGACACAACTTCAGACTACACCAAATACATAAAAAAGGTCTGTTCTGATGCATTTATTAGTTTCTGACTCTGGGAAAAACAATAAAATTCCCCAAAAACTACCATCTCTTTTTTTTATAGACATGTATTTATTGAATTTTAACAAATTACAAAAATACATTTTAATAACAATCAAACTATAAAAGAATCCACTCCCCCCACCCCAAAGGAAAGAGAGACAGAACTAAAAACAAAACAAAACGCAAAACTGGGTAACGACAGTAGTAATCATACACAGCTTAGCATCACATGGTTAAGGTATCAACAGTTTGAGACATATCACCTTCAAGTTACCAAAGCTTCTTCAACTTCACAGTTCTTTAAGAAAGCAAGAAAGGGATTCCAGATGTCTTTGAATTTGGCTGATTTCTTTTTCATTGTGTATGTTAGTTTTTCAAGGACAAGGCATGCTAATAGTTCTTTCAGCCAGCGACCAACCGAAGGACTCTTGACGTCTTTCCAGCAAAGAGAAATCAAGCGTCTAGCTTGTACTAAACATAAGTCAGTAATTTTCTTCTCTTTGCTGTTTAGCATACAGTTCTTTGGGTCCAAGTTAAGAATACAAAGTATAGGACAGTCGGGTACTGGATTCAAGGTCATCTGAGAAATGCATGTAATAACTTCATTCCACAACTTTCGTATCTCACGACAGTTCCACAGACAATGAAATAGGGTGCTCTTTTTGACCTTGCATTTAACACAGATATCAGGAATATTTGGATTCATCTTATTCAGTCTATCCGGAGTAATATAGGTTCTCATAATCCAATTATATTGAATCAGTCTGAGATGGGTATTTATTGTTAGGAGATGAGCTTTTGGGCACACCTCCCTCCAGTCATCCTCAGAGATATCTTTTTGCAAGTCATGTACCCATTGAATTTTCTTATGCTCAGTAGAGTCTTTATGATTTTTTACCAGTATGTTGTAGAGTAAGGATATCTGGCCCTTGCCAGTACAATTATTTACTGCTAAGTTTTCCAATATGGACTAAGGGGGTTGTACATAGGAGTGCATCTGTGCATAAACAAAACTCCTTATCTGTAAATATTTAAATAAGTGTGTCCGAGGTATATCATATTCATTTCTAAGTTCTTCAAATGAAACTAGGTTGCCTTCCTTATATAAATCCATTGAACTATCTCTTTAACCAAATCACACATTTTTTCTATGTAATCTTCTTTTGACAACGGGCACCCCTGTGGAAGCCCACCTGCCACTCTGAAAACCAATCTGCTTAATAGAACCCATGGAGCCACATTATCTGCTGATGATAACCGCTATAAAACATTTAAAAAGCTTGTTTTTATCAGCGTGCTCCATAGAAATCTGCTGACGTTAAAAACTATTGTCACCCAACACATTCCTGTTCAGAAACTCACCTCTCCACGGCCATGTCCTCTCACAGCTCAGTGACTCCCGACAGTGTGTGAATATGCTGTACTGTGTGAAAACAGACGGTTTCAGCTACTGTTCTGATCCACTCGCAGGCCTGGAACTATTTCAACACAGCCCCAAACGTTACAGGTTAGTATCAGTTTGTGCACAGAGGAGGCTTTCTGTAAATCCAACCTCCAATGGCTCCAATTGTGCTCTCCAGGTGACTCTTTCATTTGCTCTGTGTGGGCAGGGCAAAGCAAAAGCAACAGCTCCTGGTTAATGTTTACTCAAAATATTGACTGGTGGAGGCAAAGGAGGGGCCTGATGATAAGGTATGCATACAACAGTGCGCTTATTTTGATGTAGTAGATACAGTTATTGGAATAAATAAACTCATGCAGTATTTAGATGGAGGATCATACCATGCTTTGACAGTTAAATCTTTACATTTGATCCTATAAAAAGAAACAAGTCAGTATTATAGTGTTTTTTTTTAAATATGTTGAACATTTATTACATTTCAACTACATCCACAAATACAACATTTCTTGTCTCAGTAAAAAAGACAAACAAAAAAACACTTCAATATTACAATATAACAAGAATACATTTGTAATTGTTTGTCAAACAATGAACAGCTCACACTTCCCACGGGCACAATTTACAAAAAACAAAGAAATTCTCTTCAGTTGGCCAGCAGAGGGCGCTCTGTCTTTTTACACCAGCATGTTTCTGCTGAAAACATGGAACTACAAGAACACTATACACAGACGTTGGAATGTACATTTCCCATGTTGTTTTTCACATTCCTGATGAATATCAAGAGAATACCAAACCAGTTCATTTGTAATAACACTGTGTGAGTCACTGTGACATTCAAACACAAATCAGCCTTCTTACTGAATCTGTTCATCCACTGCTGCTCCACTATAAGGTTTTTTTGTTGTTGGAAAAGGCTGCCGCACAGTGTTTCATTGTCCTGGTCTGTAATGAATCTTGATGAGTCGTGCCACTCTGCTGGTTTATATGAATCCCTGTGGCATGGCTCTCTGGACGTGGATCCAGTCTTCATCCCAAGTACTGGAACTATGTCCCCATCCTTCCCTTGATGAATCTCCTTTGACGACTTCCTCCAAGGAATCAACGACTCTGAAAAGGAGCATTTTCTGCTTTGTAACTGTGAATAAAGGTGTTGTATCGTGTGGGTGATGGAAGAATGGATGGAGGTTGTATTTAACTGTATATTAGTTATATCATAACTATTTTATTCATCTTCAGATAGGCTGTAGAGGCTGTACTCGGGAGGCCTGGTATTTTGGCTTTCCACAGCAGCAGCAGTGGACGCAGGACAGCACGATCATGAAGAGAAACGTGGCTGGAGGGAGAGACAGGAAGGGCAGAGAGAAGACACAGAGTGGGGGGGTAGGAGTTGGGTTAGCACATGCTGGGGGTTTTGTATCATATTTAGCAGCTAAAGAGCCAAATATCTCCCTCAGGACAGCAGATGTTGGACTTATTGAATGAATAATAATGCTGCGCTGTATCTATTGGATGCATAAATAAGCAAATGTTTGCCATCTAAACTTTATAAGGTGACAATATATCAGTCTTGTGTTTACAGTTTGTTCTGCTGCCTCAAAGTGGCCAAAAAAATCAACTGATGCAGTTTGAATGTGATTACTTTTAACGCAACAAAATAATAAATAAAGAGCTTCATAGACCGTCATGTTGGGAAATTTAAATGTTTCTAAAACCCTGGCTACAGTCCTGTTTACAGCCCACTTTCAGGACTCCCCTCATGCATATGTGTACTGAAGCAGCTAATAGATAACAACATAACAACTCACCAACAAACAGGATGAGGACAAAGAAGGCTCCCAGCTCCAGAGGACTGGCTTGTGGGAGACCCTGCAGTTTGGCCCACACCTTCTGAAGAATGTCCATCACCTCGTCTCTGACCACCATGCTGACTCTCAGGTGTAGGTCCCACAAGGAGATAAGAAAAAAACGCCTCAGGTTTTGCTTTCAGGACGGGAAACGGGCCTTTATAGTACTCACACCGCTACACCTGGAAAAAAACAAACAAAAACAAGATGATGCAGTGAATGAATGAGAGATTCTCTGTCTTGTGGAAAGTGAATGTAGAAATGAAGAAGTTATTTTCATCTTCAGCTCCACCCTTCACTACTGCAATTTTATAATTCCACCCTGCAATTACCCTTCAAGCCTGCTAAGCATATATGCCCTTTATCCCTAAATACTCTATGTGCTTTGTGAGTACTCACTCATTATATATCAGCACCACTGCTTAACCCACTGATTAACTTCCTGTAGGTGCATGTGGATACTCCATGTGTCCCTGGTCACTGTGTGTGATTCCCTGCTCCAGCCTGGGTACATTCGTATCCACACACAGGAGGCACCGTCCCGCATGTTCAGTTTAATTATAAACCAGGCATACTATTTCAGGCGTGGCATTTCAAGACTGAGGCCTGTCATCGTCACTGGAGCAGCTGTGTGTGGGTGAGATCCCACAGGCTGATGCTAGACAGGCTGCACAGGAGATGAGGACATAGGGCTGTGAAATGACCACACCGACGGGACACTGAAGACAGCCAGTCATCAGAGATAAACTCTGAATGGACATGTGTGCCTTAATGATAAACTCAGGAACTAATTTGATTAATGAGTCAAGTGTTATATTGTGACTAACAGAGAAGGGTGTGTTTTAATATCTTGTATTTCTTTTTGACTTATTATTTTACAGCTTCAAATAAAATGGAACAAGAGTCAGTAAAATACATGGTCATACTATACTATAGTATACTAAGCTATACTATAGTGAGAAAAGTGTTTATAGTTTGCAGGCTGCAGAACACACAAAAAGGCCTTTATAGGCTGATTATTTTATGCCAAAAAACAAACATTGCCATAGAAGCTACATAATACCTAACAAATGCAGGTACTGGGCTCTGTCTTTGGATAATCTTCAGGGAATGCAAGGGGGGAAATTCACTATCTACCAACAAAATGCGTCCGTTTCTGGTTTAACTATACTAGTTTGTTTAAGAAAAGAAAAAACTTTATTTTGATTGTTTAAATTCCATAGTTCCTTAAAATAAATGTATCTCTGTTGTGCCTGTGTCTATTAATATTTATATTAAAATCAATATAGGCTAATAAAATAGTTTACAATTAAGTAAATTTAAATATACTGATTCAAAGGCAGTTTAAACATAGGTAGTCGTGTAAACTCCACCACAGTCAAAAGCTGAGATGGCAGTTAGTGCTACTATGCTAAACTAGTTAGCTTAGCAGGGGATATGGTGGTTTTATTCTCCTTCATGATTGGTTTTAGCTACTGCCTCATTTAGTTGATGTGATGTGGTATAACAAAGTAGCTTACCAAGATGTGGGTTCATCAAAATTTCCAGTTTTCAATTACAAATAACGGCTAAGGAAAAATATAAAAGTAAGTAAGTAAGTAATGTAGCTTCTTTTTTTTAAGCTAGCGTTAGCTTACGGCTATCCGTGACTAGCTAAGCCAGCTTTCACTTGATAAAACTCAACGTAGTTGAACTTTCTTGCCCACCTGACGCAAAGCGGGTGTTAAACCGTTTGACAAAATGCAATATGGAATGAAATTAAAAATACCAGTTGTTCGTTTACTTCAATAGCTAATTTTAATATCACTTTTTAAAAAAATATTAAGAAATAAAGCCACATACTGTACCTCAGAATTGCCGTCGCTTGCGTTGCTAGGCAACAGTTAAATCGCGTTTTGGCTCGGAGTTTATCATCCTCTACTATACAATACTATACTATGCTATACTGTAGGCTACTATACTGTACTACAGTATACTATACTGCACTGTACTATACCATACTGTACTATAGGCTACTATAGTATACTACTGCAATAATACTTTCTCAATGTATGCAGGAGAGTAACAATAACATAAATCAATAGATGCAGACACATAATATACACATACAGTAAATGCTAACAACACATACATTGCAGTACATTCAGTAAAGGCCAACTGTAAGTGACAGAGAAGACAAAATTCAGGTAAATACAGAAGTAGGCTATATAGTATTATTAAATAAAATTATTACAAAACATTATCTTTGATCTTGCAGTTCTTGGTGTTATTTATTTGTTCAGGAAGTGTATGTGTGACACCTGACACACAACTGCCACCTTACAGTGATTGAAGAGTTTTCTTTTTGTGTGGTTGGCATGTCACAGTGTCTTGATTTAGAGATGAAACAACAGTCTGCAGCTGTAACAGGAAGAACCTAATTTCCTGACATCACTACATAGTGCAGAAATACTGTATGTCCTCTGGATATACTGATTGTTTTTTGTTTTGTTTTGTTTACTCAATTTGATTCCAGAAATCACTTCCCAATGATTCCTCCAAAGTGCATTAATATAGCTATACATGCATACACATATATGTACATTTCTTAAAGGTGTATACGTTCTTGTTTGGTTTTCTGGAACCACCTGCCAGAGTTAGTCTCAAGAATGTCTGACCTCTTTGTCCTTCAACTGCATTAGCAGAGACCAAAACATGCTCTGTGAAACCTTACTGCAATGAAGAAGACAACAACTTCTTTGCATTGAATCTTGAGTAAATAAGGTGGTGTCACTGAAGCAAGCTTCTCGAGATTTCAGTACACCTACTTTCTTTACTTGCTGAAACCGTCTTTGGCATTGAGTTTGATATATATATATTGACAAGTAACATATGAAACACAAAAACACAGGCTCTTACCTCTGCAGTGAATATGAGCAACTTCACCGTAAGAGTGTCACTGAAAGAATCAAACACAGCTGTACATAAAACCGTCCCCACGATGTTCCACAGACCTTCTTCTTGGTTTCACCCTCCCCCCTCTTCTCGTTCCTCTCATTCGTTTTTCTCTTAAGTTTGTTTGTGGTGCCTGCTTGTCCCAGGCTCTTCATCTAATTAGCCTGCCCAGACTGAGAGAGACCAGCACTGGCTGTTTGGAGGTAATTCGACTCTTGCAGCAGAGAGATCAGCAGCCGTTTGACTGCAACTGTTCCTCCTGCGTTGTGTGTTCACTTTCTCCCACTTTGACTACTAACTCCTGTTCTCTGGAAGTTTGTGTACCTCCTCCCTCTCCTCCTCCTCCTCCTCCTCCTCCTGTTTCACCCTCCCTCTCTCCTCCCAGCCTCCCGTCACCCCCCCTCCCTCCAACCACTTCCCAAATCAACTTGTTCACTGCTGCTTACGCTGTCTCCCACTCCCCCTCACCCTCTGTCCTGTCTGTACATCTGAACACTCATTCACTGTTTTTTTCCCCCTTCTCTCTCTCTCTCTCTCTCGCTTGGTTGCTAAAGACCAGCTGTGCCAGGACCTCTTTTTT
This sequence comes from Macquaria ambigua, assembly GCA_008360985.2. Lineage (NCBI taxonomy): Eukaryota > Metazoa > Chordata > Actinopteri > Centrarchiformes > Percichthyidae > Macquaria > Macquaria ambigua. The sequence continues at coordinate 151,597 of VMKM01000646.1, read as the reverse complement.
GTATTCAGTCGCCGTGGAGACGAGACTAAAAGGAGCAGGGGGTGGTGTGTGTGCATCCATCTGGTGTCCTGCCAGCTGACTCCCATATTTCTCAAGAAGAGCATCTACGTTTGCATTTGCTGTTGATTCTCTTGTTTCCTCCATGTGCACACATGAGAAGTTGCACAACAGACATTTTCAGTAATGGAGGGACTACTGGTAAATACATTGGAGGCTGCAAGTTCCTCCTCCGTCTGTATCAGAGGTGGGGTCTCACGAAGAACGAAAGAAAGAACAATGAGGCTGTTCCTTTCTCTTTGCTGGTGTTTATTTTCTGAAATAGCAGCCTGGCTGGTTGATGAAAGTCAGTTGTGTGGGTGTGGATGCATCCACAAATGGCCATTACTCATTTCCCAAAACTTATCGCAACACTATGCAGAGTTGAGAACGAAGATGCAAACGTGTTAAAGTTGAAGCTGTTGAAATGAGTGACGATGTCAGGCCTAAAGTTATGCGTCTTGGTCAGAAATGCTCTTGCAGTAAAGGCTACAGTACATGGATTTATATTTAGACAAATAGATGTGTTAGTCGTGTTAGCAAACAGTTGCCTATTTACACATCCAGCAGACATGGAGCAACAATATCTGGAATGTTACATCCAATATTCACTCTCCTTTGAGCGCTGCAACAAGCTGCAAACACAGTATTGACATATTATAACCTTATAAAGTTGGTATGGCTGATGTGTTAGCAAGAGATCATATTGTCTCTCCTTTTTTTGGTCTCCACCAACTCCTGAGGGATATTTCTGTCTTGTTAGTAGCTAAATGTTTTAGCTAATGTAGCTAATGTTTACCAGCTAGTCGCTAACTTTTGCTTTCTGACGTTTGGTGTTGGTCAGGTAGCGTACAGTGAGTTTTTAGAGCTCCTTCACTGACAACATCCGCTTGCTGTGGCCGAAACAACGCCATGAGAGCGGTGAGAGTGAACCAAAACAGTAAAGTTGTGGGCCGGAGAACCAAAACAACGAGCTGAAAGATGCTAAAACGCTACATAGAGCTGAGGGGAACTGCAGAGTTGGGTGATAATTCTCTAAGAGCGACAACTGTCACATTACACATTGAACCATTGTAATAATATCAATTATAGCCGTCCGTACATCTTTAAATGTATTAAATCTGTGCTCTGTAGCAGTGACAGTTTGGAGAAATGAAATCTTCTCTCATTAGCTCGTCCACGGTGTAAATTTACATCTCATCTCTATTCTAAACACTCTAGAAGAAAAGCTTGATTTATTGTGGGGATGTCATTGACATTGATGGAAAGGGTCAGTGGTTTATGAGTAAGTAGGGAGCACAGTGTGCAACAATAGGCTGATTTGCATTGACCCCTGTGTGATAGGATGTGGGGAGGTCTTTCTTGTGAATGGAGGCCAGTTGAGTCAGTCTCCATTCAGGCTTTGTTTCAGGCAGACTCAGTGTGTAACATGATAGCACCTTAACCCTGTGACCCCTGACGCTGTCAGACACAGAGTGCGCTCTACACCCCTCAAACCCTTATCTGTAGCCGTATTGAGACGTATTCACGTAGCTTTATTTTCACCTTGACTTACACAGCTGCACAGGAATCAAAAAAACATTCACAAAAAACAACCAAAAGTCAAGCCCTACATTGGCTTCTAGGTTGTTATCTGTGCCAAACCACACTGGCAGAAAACATGTAGAAAGAAACAAAAAATAAAAAATACATGTATTGAAAGTAAGAGGCGTCTTGTCACAGACGGATGCAGAAAAATGCAATCATGCATTTATGTCTTATCAGTAAGACCAGTGATTCCCAACCAGGGGTACTTGTACTTCTGCAGTTACCAGGGGGCACGTGGAAAATTGTGATGCTCAGCTAATTTGAAAAGTAGAAATTATGATTTGATAATATATATCCACGTATTTGTGTTTAGGAGAAAAATCAACACACAAGTAAGATTACAAATGTGTGTGATGCTGATCTTTATAGTTATTGTCACAATAACTCACCAACTGTGGTCGTCTGATTGCACAAGACATGCCTCAGTTTCCGACCAACTGAGTCAGCTGTAAGTTGATAAAGACTGCAGAAATGCTGGTTGGAATAAAGACAACAATAAAAGCTCAAAGTAAAGCTACTATAAATGGTTGAAACAACCAGTTTCTGTCATTCCAAATGGCAGCAGTACAAATGCAAACTTGGCCAAAACTACTAAAAAATACCATTGAACAACACCATAAAGCCATCCCTTCTGTGGGGGTACGTCGGACCGTATTAGACTACTTAAACGCTCTCCTCACTTGTCCACCTAATATAACACACATAATACATGTCCTCGAATCTCTGCATTGGCTTCTGATTAAAGAATAGAAATAATCACATTTTACTTTTACTCTACAAAGCTTCAAACTCCCCTGCTCCACCTATCAGACCTCTGAGGTCACTTTGTAGAGGCCTTCTGGCTGTTCCAAGGGTTAAATAGAAAGTTAGTGGAGATGCTTACTTTTTATGGTCCTAGCTATATTAATAATATAATACTTCTTTACCATATTGGATTGGATGTGCTTCAAAGTTAAGTTGTTGTGGTTTTGTTTTTTTCTGCGCACCACACTATACTTCCCCTGGAGTAATTTATGCGATGTAAATTTCAGCAGGTCATACTTGCTTTGCTTTGCATAGTTCAAAAGGAATTATGCCACACTGTCATTTCTAAGAAATCAAGAGGAAGCTGAACTGTAAAAAGTGTCGTTGACTGTGTTGTTGCCATATACCAGCTTCATACCTGCATACCAACAATCTGCTTTCTTTATGAGTTTGTCTGTTTCGCTCTTTAAGTCTTTTTTTACGTGCAACATATTGAGTGGGTTGATCAGAAAGTAATGGAAGCCCAGTTTTTGCCTCAGCCTCTTTTCAGTTCTCCTTTATCTGACCAAGAACGACAGCATCATATCATCACCTAGCTGCTGTTTGTCTTGTGGGTGCAGAGGGCTTGTGGGTCTTTTTATATAAATGTTAACTTAAAAAAAAAAAAAGATGAATTTATAGACAACAAAACATCTGCGTTGCAATATATAGTTGTGTACCAGTGTGTGTGTGTAAGTGTGTATGCATATATTGTGTGGATGTGTGATTATGCAACTCAGTGTTAACAGCATTATTATTATAACAATACCATTCATAGTGGTCTAAAACAGTCCTCATATCATAGTTGTTTTTCCTGTTTTCGACAAATTTAGTCAGCAGGCTGAGGATACATGTGTGGAGGGTAAATAACACACATTGCTTTCATCACACAAACCATCCATTTGAATTGCTAAAGTTTCCTTCTGCTTTCAACTAAGACAAAGCTGCCCTGAATCCTGAGCAGCAGATGTCTGTTTTCAATCAAATCTGTCTTTTTTAACCCTTGGTCAAACTTTTCTCCTCCAGTTTGCAGCGTTAGGAAATGTGTGTGTGTTCGTGTGTGTGTGTGTGTGTGTGTGCGTGTGCTAGTTCAACAAAATGATTCAACTGTGGAGGACGATGACACTTTCGAAATGTCTGCCACTTATGCCGTATTACGCATCATGTTACATACTGCCACACAGCGCGGTGATCACTGAACTCATTGCAGGTCAGATGTACCCCTGCTGCACCCTAAAAATGTCCCATTCCAGTCATCACAACAACAGCTGGTACTGATAAGGCAACTATTTCAGCACTGTGTGTGTGTGTGTTTCGAGTTATTCAACCGCAGTCCTCAGAGGGCATGGTTGGCTCCCAGCCACTTACTGACGGACTGCCATGCTGTCAAAAAAATCAAACGGACATATGGGTGAGTCCGTGAATTTCAAATAAATGAATATATCAATGACGCTGCCACAAAAGGTTAAATGTAGGTTCACTGTGTGGCAGCACCACAGAAACATAAATCACACAAATATAAGAACATGACACACATTTTGTTTCTTTTTTTTGTTTTGTTTTGTTTGGACAACAAGCTGATCTTCCTGTATTTGTAGCCCTGATAGCACGTGTCGCCATCTCAGTCCTCTTTAATTAGTTGCTCAAGAAGATTTCATGACAGAACTATCACACAGAAATGGCTTTCATTGGGTGAAATGCACTAATTCTGTGTTTTTCCACAGAGCGTGCTGAGGAGACACGTAACAAAGCAGTAGTTATCTTGTTGTATGTGTCATTTACAATTATTAGAATTTAATTTATTCCAAATTTGATCCAGTGAGAGATCAGAATATATGGCTATTCTGATGAGCAGTTAAATGTGACATGCTCCACTTACCTATTACAATAACTATGTACTAAATCATATTTAACAATGATAGGGTGGAGATGTGAGGTGGACAGGGAGTCATGCATGGTATCCATTCAAACTTTAGGGCTAAGAGGGATCTCTGATGTTATTGTGGCATGTGTAATACTCCAGCATGCCCTCTAGTGGTGCAAACAACATATAACACTGCTTGTAGCAGAAGTGAGCTGAATCATTTTGCAGTTTGCAGCCAAAAGTTGAACTTCAGAGTTCAGTCAGCTGCCACGTATCCCAACACACAACTGTCTCCCATTTCTGAAGCAGGCTCAAGAAGCGTCCAGAAAAATGATGCACGGAATAACATCTGTATACTATTTACACTGCATTTCATTCACTTAACATTTACCTGGGCTTGGTTATCAAACCTCAACACCTTTTCTGTGCTGACCGAATTGTGTCTGTGGCATCGAATATGGCATCAAATGTCTGATCAGATTTGCAATCCTGTTCACTTATTGTAAAATTCTGCTCATTTTAGACGATTTTACTTCAACAAAATTCTTGTATATTTAACATTTGATGACTTTGGCATATTGTTGTTAAATGACACAGGGTCCTGTAGAAAAATATGTTTATAACTGTATGGTTTGGTATCAGTATCAACTCAAAACTCAAGTATTGTATTGGCACTACTACTGAAAAATGTCAAATGATACCCAGCCCTACTTAAACTTTAAACAAGCTTTAAGCAAGCAGTTCTGTTTGGTAATAATAATGCACTGCAATAAGTTCAAAGTAACTACTTATTCAAGCTTTAAAATAAAAGTGGTGCAGTAAAAAGTACAATATTTGTGTCTCAAATAGCATAAAACGGAAATACTCACATAAAGTACAAGTATCTCAAAATTGCACAGTACTTGAGTACTTTCCACCACTGCTTTTTGATTGTACACAGACACACCAGTAAAAGTCACAAGCGCTGCAACAAGTACAACAACATCCCTCACTGGCTTCTCACATGTGAACGCTGTGTTAGATCTTTCTACTGCCCAGGCACCACTATCAGCGTGCTACGTTCACTGACTTAAATATGACTACTTTGTACGTTTATTGTGGATTAAACATTAAATAAATACACATTCCTAATGTAGTCACAATTTGGAGGCCTCCCTGAATGTGGGATCCAAGTCAGATATATGAGGTAATGTAGCGTTTACATGCTGTCTGAAATTGTAGCTTTCTGGTATAGTACATGGTTACCCTTTAACACGTGCTTTTACAATTAACGGGTCTAATTTGATGGTGTCATGTCATCTTTAGTGCATGTAGAAATCTAGAGGGCGCACTTGACCGACATCTAGTCGAAAGGAAACAAAACTGTACTCCTGCAGCTTTCGAGCAGCACGTGAAGGCATCGTGAGCGTGCTGCTGAAAACAGGGAGAAAAGGAAGTGCCGTTGTTGCAACAACGCTGCCACGTCTGTAGGATCTTCTGCAGCAGTAGCAGCAGCATCGGCGGCGGCGGCTCTGAGGACCGGGATGGGCCGGTGCTGGGCGGTGGGGGGATGAGAGGGAGAGGTGGGAGTGACTGAGGAAACACAGAGGAGAGGAAGGAAAGAGGAAACACGTAGGGCCACCACAACACAACACTCCCTGAGTGAAAAAAAATCAGCCTGTGCGCAGCTCCAGCTTGAAGGAGCGACTGACTGCCTTCTGGAGGATCCAGCCCGCTGGAGCTCCATTGTTCAGACAGAGGGGCTCGTTTCTGCTGTTTTTCCGGGGGTCACCCATGCGCAGCTCAGGGAGAATGGAGGAATTCGTGACCGAAGAGGAAGAGCCCTGGTACGACCAGCAGGACCTGGAGCAGGGTAAGACAAGGCACCATCCTCCCGGCCCGCAGTCAGCATCCCCACTGACAGCTGCTGGCGCCGGCCGGTCAGCTGGCCTCCACCTAACAAAGACTCTCTGTCATGTAAAGAGACGGCAGAGATGTCCTTTAGAAGTCTTTCCTCAATTTCAATGCAATCAGTTAAACACTGAAGTAGTTTCGAAGGAGCAGGCTGTGCTTCTTTGACAACAATGCATTGAAAACAAGCCAAGCAGGGCCTTGTGCTGCTGGAAATAGTCAGCATCAGACTGTGTGTTGGACCCTGTCAGGCTGTAATCAGGGCTGCACTTTATGGAAGATTTAACATGACTAAATGCATTATATTACTAACAAAAAAGGACGAAGTAAAAAGTATCTGGAACCATTAGTCAGTTAATTGATTAGTCGATTTTGACCAGAAATTATCAAGCAAAATGCAGAACATTTCCTGGCTCCAGCTTCTCAAATGTGAGGATTTGCAGCTTGTATCTGTTTTATATCATCACACGTTGAATATGTTTGGATTTTGGGCTGTTTGTCAGACAAAACAAACAACTTGAAGATGTCATCGTGGGCTCTGGGAAAATGTGAGGGTCATTTCCTCCTATATTTTAGTAGGAAATTCAGTGTTTAACTGATTGCATTCATTATTTCAAAGGCATTTCCCCATCATTTTAGGGTGAAGCCTGAATACACAAGATAAGCAATAATATTAAAGCGGTGTAAGATTAAGGATTTGATTTTTCAAGGAAAAGTCTTGATGTTTCTCCCCCCAAAAAAACCCTCAAAATTTGGCCCATGGTTGCCTTTGATGCCTAGAAAACGAGAGGTCAAGTTAAGGTTCATCCACCTTTTTATTGCCCACTATATACCTGCACATTTGAATTTAACAAAGCAATACGAAGATGCACTGCTTGCTTAATGTGCGCGCCAAAACCTTAAACCATAAGTTGGTTTTGGGGTCTAAATATTGGTGTAATATGAACCGTTGTTAACCATCAGGCTGTAAACAGACAGCCTTAGTCTGTATTTTTCATGTTAGAACCACAACTAACTATTGTTTTCATTATCGTCTTGTTTTGTCTGACGTGCAAAAACAAGCCAGCGGGAGGGTTCACTGTTCAGTCTTTGTCTAATTAACTGAATTCAGAGTGAGCTAATTAACCCCCATCTTTCCATTAAGACCACCTGCTCTATACGGTGACAGTATGAGTGAATCTATCTGATCTACAAACTGTACATGAGAGTTTTAAAGGGAACCAGTCAACTGGGCAACAACCATATAAAAGGTTTCCAAATGTATTTTTATATTTTATTATTGATGCAAAATGCATTTCATCACCTTTATGTTATGACTTGGTGTATCAGCCAATTTCCATATAGATGAGGACTTGCTTTTTATGTTCCTGCTCCTAATAATAACAGTCAGTCACATAGAGGAAACTACATTTTAGATGAGGTGACTTTGTATATTGACATCAAGGCATTTATCAGCCAATTTACCACCAAATTGAATACACATTGTAGGGCCTTGAATCTTCAAATCCGGGTAAAACAAAGTCAGTACACGATATTTTGCATGCGTGGCTCCTAAAAAAAAAAAAAAAAAAAAAAAAAAAGAGACATCACAGATGAAAGACTCCTCGCCGTTCTCTGCACCACTTCCCTCATTTCCTGTCTCTCTTCATCTCTCAATCACTTCTCCTCGTGGCAAGTAATTATGGTGGTACATTTCCGGAGGTGAAATGCTGCTGATGCTGTGATTTCACTCGAATGGGAGAAACAAACATGCGCACGCAGCAGGCAGACGTGTACCTACCGGTCATGACGTTATGGATTTGTCAGACAACTTATTTCCTATGCACACAAGTGTCACACATGAGTGGACCTGAGGATAAAAATAGATCTTCAGTAGTCTGCATTTTGGGAAAACAGAGGAAGAAAGAGTAAAAGAGAAAGAGAGCAAAAAAAAAAAAAGAGCTGTGTCTTAATGTGTGCGTCCTTGCAGAGAGCTCTGTGTTTGAGGGAGCCGAGAGGCTGTGCGTCAAAGTGCTGACGGACTGAGCTCATCTTTTGTTGTGCGACATTTCAGGATGCCACGAATCCTTCAGAGAGAGAGGGAGAGAGAAAGAGAGAGAGAGACCACTGTCATTGTGTTACAGTACTTGTTGTCATGCAGGACTGGCAGGCTGATTAGTCTGACCTCAGTGTTGCGGGAGAAAAAAGGCTCTTCATCCTAAGAAGATGTGAGGGGAAACATGGAGGAATGAAAGGAGTACTGACATTTTACTCAAAATTATGGAGAGCTGAAACAATGAGTTGATTCATAGTCCATTCATTCACTAGTCTACTTTAGCAGATGTCAAACTTGGAAAGTCCTCCTGTGGAATGTAAGAGATGTAGCTACAGCTCACATTTCAACTCTCAAAGCAGGAAAAAGCAGGAGGGATGCAGTCAGTCGTGTAATTAGGATGCGTCTTTGTTTGGGTTATTGTGTGTTAGCCAGAGCCTCTAGCCCTGGCCCAAGACCAAGAAGAAAATACGTGGCTCTACCAGCTGAGACTGGAGGCTTGTTGGCTTGACTTACATCTGATTAGAGGTTTGTTTAAATGCCACCTAAGGAGAAAAAGACGAAGAGGGGAAGTCTTGTTTTCCACATTCCAATAAATCTCACGGGAGATACGCACCTACCCAAACAACACTGCCTGTGGAAGAGATCACCACATACAGTATATTAATGCCTGTCTACATGTGCACACTTGGAAAAACACACAAAATAGCTGTTTGCGTGGAGAAGCTTTATAGAATTTAAAACCTAAACCTGCAAACACACTCCCAACTGGCTGCAGCTGGTTTTCTGGAGCATGCAGGAAATGTATCTGTCATACATGATGTGATTAGTTAGGCTGGAGTTCCGGCCTCAGTGGTTTCATCCTGTGAGGGTTCAAGCCTCAGCTCTGTCTGGAGCTCGTTGTTGTCTGTGGCGAGTATTGACTTGCTAAAGTTGTTTGCTAGCGCATCGATCGGCTCCCTCTCCCTCACTCCCACTTTCTCTTTGTTTTCCTGCTTCTCCTGTTATTCATCTCGTCACTGAGGCTTTCGGCTGCGGAGAGCTCACAGTCCCCCCTCTGGCAGCCAAAGAGACGTCGACATCTGAATGTGGATGCTAAACACAGTGTTTGGGGTTGTCTGGTTTTCTTGCTGGAATTTGGTTTTAGATTTGTCAGATTTGGCTCAAGGCTGGTTAGGATTCGAACAGCGTCTCAGAGGTCCTTTTTAGTTTATTTATGAGAGGAATGCGGGCTGGACTGACATTACACTGACCATGACATGACTGCATGGTCTACTGAGTTATTTTCAGAACACAAAAGTTTGGTTTATGTTGAAGAGATTATAGTTTTTGTCGGTGGCTCTCTTTTCTTTATCTGTTTAGCCATTGATGCTCGCACTGTTCTTCCTTAGGTTATTTCAAACAAATCCCTTCCTGTGTGTCTGAGGATTTTTCAGTGACAAAATAAAAAAAAAATTAAAAAAGACTCCTCGCTCACTCCAACATCGAGGAGGAATCCTTTCAGTGGTACCCGAGCTGCTGACGCGAGGGCCCCGCAGGAATTCATTAAGCTATCAGCACAGAGGGAAGTGTGTGAATTAGTCCATACGGAGCTGTTGGCAACTGCATGCTTAGCTTGCTAGTCATTAGTCTAATTGAAGGAGGCGAGGACAGGACTGCCAGGTAGGAGAGGAACATGGTTTCAAAACATGCAGTGACTGAAAAATAGAGCCAGAAGATTGGATTTTTAAGGCTAACGGCTAAAAGGTTAATGCAACATTTCTGTACTCCAATTTCTTGATATATGTGGATGACATTAAGTGTATCTGTGAAAACCTAAAAACTGCCCAGATGATTTATTGGTCGAGCTCTTCTGAAAAAGTCAGTATCATTTCTTACAGGATCTGTAAACCTGCATTTTACTGATTTGGCCACTTGGAGGCAGCAGAAACAAGCTGTAAACACAAAAAAATGACATATCACCTTTTTGAGAGGATATGGCTAACATGTTAGCATACAGTTGCCTATTTACACATCCAGCTGACATGGAGCAACATTATCATTGATTTGGAGTTATGTGTCTGTCCACCTGATGAATGTAAGTCCAGTATTCACTCTCCTTTTAGCTCTGTTTTGGTCTCCACCAACTCCTGAGGGAAATATCTGGCCCTTTAGCTTAGCTGCTCAATGCTACACTATGTTCAGTTGCGTGTTTTAGCTAACTAACAGTCTGAAAATGCAAAGATACTCAATTTACAGTCATATAAAACAGAGGAAAAACAGCAAATCCATACATTTGGAAGCCGGAACCAGGGAACGTTTGGCATTTTTTCTTGATATGTGACAATTTACTGATTATCAACATTGTTTTTGATCAATTCTGTTTATCCACTAATCAATCTATGAAATGTTTTAGCACTAAATCAGACAATGATTCACTAGGTAGATGTAAGGTGAATCCAATCTGAAAATCACAGTTTTATACGTGAACAACCTCAGTAAATCTATGTGAGCTACTGGTTGAGTGCTCGATTTCTTTACTAAATCCATTCCAACAGGGCACAGCTGTGCGAGTGCTGTTAGGTAAATATTGCAGTTATACAGGTCAGGAGTTGGCATCCGTCCTAGTGATCCCTATTGAATATTAAAGACAGAGACAGGGCTGTATGAGAGATGACTTGATTGGCTGCTCAGTTTAGTCCCCTCGCTTTCTTTCGGAGAGGTCGCAAACCCCATCTTGCTGACTCAGGCCCGACAATGTAGGCCATCAATACCGCTGAGTCAGAGCACCGTTAGAATAAAGAACGATGACAGTGACTCACCTTACGTTGGAGGCACAGTAGCAGCCTGGAAGCACAAATAAAACAGTAGAGAGTGTGGTGCAATAAAAGTAAAGCAATGTCTGGTGTCAAACATGATTTGAAATGTAAATTAGTCAAAGTCTCCTGCATCCCAGCATCTTCACTTTCAGCCTATTTCTGCCCTAACCTCAGAGGAGATGTGTCTCTCCAAATAGTCTTGGCACCAATTTCTGACCTTCATATTCAGTCAGCGGAGAGAAGAGGACCTGCAGGGTGAAGTACTGTCTCTCTGTCTTCCTGCTCTCCTCTCTCTATAATTGAACTGGTCCAGCGCAGACTGAGACGACGTGATGGACCCTTTGATAATTCTGTTCCAGACCCCGTTATAAACTCGCCTAAAATAGAACAAAGTGCTCCATTAATCGTGACGGCGGGTAATCTAAATTGCATGGCCGCATTACGTCTTCTTCTATGAGATTAAATCCCCCGTCTTTTCCCCTCAGTCCTTCCTCTCCTATTTTTCCTCTACCACCATTTCCTTTTTTGACACACCTTCTTTCTTCATCCATCCATTGTTTGCTCGCCCCTTCTCCGTCCCCACCATGCTTTCTGCACTCATGACTTATTTGTTCATCTCTTTTATCGATTTCTTTCCAATTTCTAGACCTCCACTTGGCGGCAGAACTGGGAAAGACTCTTCTGGAGAGGAACAAGGAGCTGGAGGACTCCCTGCAGCAGATGTACATCACTAATGAAGAGCAAGTGCAGGAGATTGAGGTATGAAAGATGGAGTGCTGCCAAGAGCAGATTCAGGCAGGTTGGGAAGCACAGAGAACTAAATCCTCCTCAGTAACATAAACCATTAATTGATCAATTCAGTACAGTTCTATTACAGTTAATAGAAAAGTGAGAGGGAGACTCATATTTTTACAGTTTTATATGGAGGATTAAGACAACTATGTAACTTATTATTTAATGAAATTGTTCATTTACTAATCTATGTTTGTTTTGTATTTTTGGGCAGTTTCAGTCCTCCATAGGTTTGATTATAATAAGACAAATGACAACTTTGGAAAAGTTGAGGTTTTAAAGTTCCTTTTGAACTTAGAAACAGCAGGTGACAAAACAACCTCGCCTCAAATCTCATTGTCCATCTAGTGGCTGTTCTGGGGGCTTTTGATCATATGACATGGTCTTCAGAAAGAAAATCTATAATTCCATGATAGGTGGCAAACTCCATCTGTGGGTGAAGATCATGGGATATGATCGAAAGCTCCAGAACAGCTCCTAAGTAGATCTCGAGGTGAGATTGTTTTGTCAAATAGAGAAAGATTTAGAAATGAATCAATTAACAGACTTAACTGTGAAGCAGTATATTAATTGGTATTAAAATGGGCAATGAATCCTAATCAATAATTGATCAATGTCACATGAATGGGAAAGTACTGCCACATTCCTTGTTGTTAGAGATGTGAACTGAAGGTTGTTGCTCCCGTGTGTGGATTTGTGCGTTCAAACAAGCATGTATACTGTATATGTGTCTGTCCTGTAGTACCTGTCGAAGCAGCTGGATGTTCTTCGGGACATGAACGAGCAGCACGCCAAAGTGTACGAGCAGCTGGACGGGACTGCCAGAGAACTAGAACGCACAAACCACACGCTGGTGATGGACAGCAGGGCCTCGCAGCAAAAGATAGAGAGGTAAGCGGGACTAGAAGCTCCCTTTTCTCTATGATCCCCCTCCTTTACTCCCTAAACATTTTCCCTTCCTCCTGGACCAGGTTAACAGGGACCATTGAGGCTTTGCAGAACCAGGTGGAGTCTCTCTCAGGGCAGGTGGAGCAGCTTCGCTCCATGGAGCAGCTGCGAGTCAGGAGGGAGAAGAGGGAACGACGCAAGACCATCCACTCCTTCCCTTGCCTGAGGGAGCTTTGCACGGCACCCAGGTATTTCTTTCCCCCCCCGTCTGTAAAAGAGGAGAGCAGGTGGCAAGTCATCTTTACAACAGTGAAATAAAGGTCATCACTTTGTCTAAAGAAACTCATTAACGTGTGTCATTTTGTCAGGTATGAGGATGAGTTTGTAGTGGGCAGGGCTGAGAGTTTTTCTGTGGATGTGAAGCCTCAACCATTTGAAGAGGAGAACCAGCATCTGAGGGAGGCGGTGTCGGCCCTGCGAGCGGCTGTCCGGACGGAGAGGGGGCGTAGGGAGGGTGTGGAGAGGGAGTGCAACCTCCTGCTTGCAGAGTTCTCCCGGCTGCAGACACGAGTCCAGGTAGGGTGCAGATTATCAGAGCCTGAACAACTGTTGTTCACATGCTGTTAATATACAGACCAAAATACACCTGTCAGCAATCATTCTTCTAGCAGATGATTATATTTGTAGAAACATCTAATTGTACCCTTGACCTAGCATGGTTTGGTGTTGTGCTCCTTGATCGCCAAAGCTTGAAAGCAGCAGAAACATTAACACAAAAATGGCGATTAATATTAGTTAATATTGCTAACTACAGCAGTGTCAGAGAATGACATTGAAGGCACAGACACCTACTGATTGGTTAAGATAAAATAGTCCCTTTTCCCAAGTCAGACTGAATAATAAGGTTAAGTAATTTATCAAGCAAAATGCCAAATATGATCTGAGTCCAGCTTCTGAAATGTGAGGACTTGCTGCTTTTCTTTTATGTTTGGGTTTAACTTTTTCTTTGGGTGTCACAATTAATGAACAATTCTATAGATTTATCAATAATTAAAATTCTCGTTAGTTGCAGCTACCCCTAACAAACGATAGTATCGTTACAGATTTATGTTCATTTAACACTTCATTTCATTTAACACTTCAATTCATCATTTAGTGGAACAGAAATCAAAGAAAAGAGCATCAGGTTTTGGACATTGAACTCTGCATATGGTGATAATATTTAGAAATGTGAAATTGTGTTTGTCTTTGCTCCTAGGACGCTGAGAGCTGCCAGGGGAGGGTACGGGAGTTGGAGGGGGAGCTGCAGGAGCTGCAGCAGCTCCGCCGCGCTCGTAATTTCCTGCTGAGCAGCGAGGACGACGGCGTGGCTCTCACCCAGACCGTCCTCAACAGCACCCCAGAGACTGACACCTTCCTGGAGGTGGAGGTCGGGGAGACGGGAGGAGGCGTGAGGGAGGAGAGTGAAGGCGGAGGAGGTGTGGGAGGGGAGGCTCTGCCGGAGTCCAGCCCTGTGAGGAAAAGCTGCAGCGACACGGCGCTCAACGCCATTGTGGCGCGCGACGCGTCCGGCCGCAGGAGAGGCAGCTACGCTCTCCACGCCAACAGCGTGAGGAAGAGGGGGATGTCCATCCTCAGGGAGGTGGACGAGCAGTACCACGCCCTACTGGAGAAATACGAGGAGCTGTTAGGGAAGTGTAGGCGCCATGAGGAGAGCCTGTGTCACGCTGGGGTCCAGACTTCCAGACCGGTCTCCCGAGACCCGTCCATGAAAGACTGTGCTATGGGCCCCACCCCGGCGCCTCCCCCTACCCCCACCCAGTCGCCCTCCACCCCTGAGGCCATTGAGAGCATCAGCAAGCAGGTGGAGGCGGTGGACAAGAGGCTGGGACAGAACACTCCAGAGTACAAGGCCCTTTTTAAAGAGATCTTCTCTCGTATCCAGAAGACCAAGATGGACATCAAAGCCACCAAAGCTGCTAAGACTAGCAAATCTGGCAAATCTGGCAAATCTAGTAAACAGTAATGGTTCACTGACTGGCTCTAGATAGAGGATGATTATGTGCTATTTCAGTGTTAAGGGCTGGAGTTTGTGAACAGGGGCTAAACATTCTTACAGAGGGTGCTATTTCAAAAAAACGCTAAATTCAAGTACAGTTCAGTTCAGTCAAGGTCAAATCAGAGCGCGCCGTTTTCATCCAGAACTGAAACCTTTAAGCATACACAAGGATCTGATTTGCATGTGATCAAACTTTGCAGAATTCAGTCATATATATATAAATAAAATGTGAATGAATTTGATAGTTTGAGTTCACACCCCTCATATTCTTTTATTCAATTAGTGGTTTAACTGCCTTACTACTTTAGGCATATATGCCACAATATCACAAGAATAACAACATGCCTCTCATGAGCCTCACAAGTGCACTAAATGTTGAAGCTTCGCAAAACAAAAGAAACACTAAAAAATTGCATCTCTGATGAAAAAAAACACAAATGGGAATCAAAATCTAATATTAACATGAACTGTATCTGTTAAGTTTATTATAATGGACTCTACTAACATTTGTGTAATTATCCTCTCAGGCCACAGTGCTGTCTTTCTCAAGAATGAACTTGTGGTGCTAATAATTCTCCTCCCGTTACATATATCACTATACAAATTGAAATAAGCCTTTAGTCTGGAAGACATTGCTACTCTCCTGCACTGTTCTCTGCGTGTGACCTTACTACTGCTTTTTTTTAAAAAAAGTTTGTGGTGCCTCGCCCTTTTATGTAGAGATTTCAAGGAATGGCTTTCTTCCTGACAGTATGATAAAAAGATTGCTACCACTGTCATGTCTGTAGGGTAAATATGAAGCAGCAGCCAGCAGCCGTTTAGCTTAGCATAAAGTAAGGAAACAAGAGAAACAGCTAGCGTAGCTCTGTCGACCGTTTTTACACTTGAATGGGTTAACTAAACAAGTTATAACGTGTTAATTAGCAAGGCGTATTTTGTTAGCTTTGGACAGAGCCAGGCTGTTTTCAGTTTCCCCCCGTGTTTTCAGTCTTTAGCTAAGCAAGCTAACTGGCTGCTGGCTGTAGCTTCATAGTTAGCATACAGACATGAGAGTGGTATCAACATTCTCATCTGTAGGCAAGAATAAGCATGTTTCCTAAAATGCTGGACTAATGTTGATTACTTTAACACTTGTGCTTATGTTCTCATTTCATTCAAAGTGCTCAGATGCCTCTGGAGATCAAGTGAAAAATGGGATGCTGTTGCTAATTGTAAAGCGTCAGGATAGGAAGCCAGACTGGAAACTTATTTTACATTTATAAATACTTCTCCCTCCACTGTGTTAAAGTCACTTCAGCTCTCTTAAGAGTACTGAAGTGTGTCTTCAACTGGACTACATCAGCCCATTGGGGCAAAAGTAAAATTGCTCAGTGAGATACAGGAAGCATTGTTTATCTATGGTAGTGAGTGATATCTACAGTATGGGCTGTAGTTGAGATAGTTAAACCTGTTGTGTTTTGAATGTGTAGGAGTGAAGATCTCACCAAATGCTAAAGAGCTGCTGTCTTGCAAAAGACAATCTCTGCAGATTGTTATTCTCACTATTTCCTGGGCATTATGGACACTCATCATAATATAAATACAGAATATAAACATCTTCAAGGCTGTGAAGTTGAGATGTCTAATAATGGTTTTGCACCATATACAGTATAAGCATTTTTCTGTCTGTTTTGTTTCTACATCCAACAGACCAGGCGTATGAAAAATTGCAAAAAGACATGAAAGAGGCTCAATTCTTGATTGCCATTGGGATTGTAAAAAAAAAAAAAAAACGCAATTTGAAAGAAGACAGCATGGACATTAAAAACACATCATTTTGAAAGATTCAGTGGTGATATTACAATGGTGAATAAAATATTCTTAGGAGCTTTTTTTATACAAGTGTTGAGACTATTTTCCTTTAACTATAGCTAGACAGACACACTGTATAGTAGAACTTGTAACCAGTATAAGGCTTCAAACCAGGGCTTTGTCTAACACCTAGCAGTCTTACCAAACTATAAAACTAACCTGCAAACATATTGCACCTTTTTTCACAATATACAATACCTATGCCTTTTTCTGGGTAACCTCCTATGTATAAACCTTTGTTACAATGAATGTTATTACAGCTAATTTTATATCGGATTCTTCAGCAAGGTTGAAGACATATAGCCAAGCTTGAAACCTTTCCCATGTGGCACAGCTGACACCTGAGGGACCCTACACTCGTGTTTTGAGGTTAATGTGTGTAAAAAGAGTGAAGGATGGATGTTTGGCTGCAACCTGGTACTGAAATCGGAGAGGAATCCTGTCACCTCCTGATGTCGTAAAGGTTGATTTACTGTTGCAGCATTTAAATCCTATTGGACAACTGTGAAGTGTATTTGAGGTCAACGCTCATGTCTTTCAGAATGATTAAAGCGCACGGAGGGAGGAATATGTGTTAGCATAGACAAAACAATGCCAAACCAGAGCCTGTTATTTTTAAAGGCTCATGAGGTTTCTGTACTGTAATGTCTTGCCTATTGCACTTACATATGTTTGACGCCTCATTTTGTTTTTTTGCATATTTAGGATAGCTAATATGAAATTGTACCTGTGTATTTATTTGTGTGTGAATGTTTTTTTAATTTCTTTTTTTACTTTTTCAGTGCCTATATGTGAATGTCACTAACAAATTGTCAGAATAAATATATTTAATTTGCTTTACTTATATTATCCAATTTAAATGTGTGCATTATTCGTTAATAAGATATTGGCATTAACGTTTTAGTCTGCTCTGGTATTAGTATTACTGAACTACAGTAAGACCTACTCTACCCTGTTAATAAAGCATTGATACAATGCATCCTGTGTGTTATTTATGATGGCACTGAGTGGGGAAATAGAAGAAATGCAATGTGCAGGGCAACAAGCACTCTTGTTAACTGACCATCTTCTTGTGTTTATTTCACTTTGTGGGACAAATAACATTCATACTGTGCCAATGAAATGACTAGCACATTTTAAGACGTCCCAGTAATGAACGCAGGAATTAAGTGAACAATGCAGGAATGAACGCAAAAATGTTCTTAAGAAATAATGAATTATATATGAATAAATAAATATATAAATAAATACATTTATAAGAAATAATTAGACAGAAGTTAAAAGTTAGAAAGCAACTTGCAGTTGTTTTTTTTAACTATATTTATACTTAACGTTTCCTGGAAATTATCATTTCAAAAGTTAATGTAGGATTTAATATGTTTTACATAGAGAGTCTGTCTTGCGTGGGCTGGTCATACAATGTTACAAAGGGTCCTACAAAGGGTATGGAGAGGTTCAGGTTAATCCATTGTTATTAAAATCATGTTATCTTGTCTACCGGTATGCATAAAATTGACAGTAAAGTACTTCAATACACATTGTATCATACACATTGCAAGTATTTCTAGAGTACACAGCACTTTCTTTGTCAATCTGACCGCGTGGCCTAATGGATAAGGCGTCTGACTTCGGATCAGAAGATTGAGGGTTCGAGTCCCTTCGTGGTCGTCTTTTGCTCTTACAGCAGAATTGAATTGTTGATAGTGATACTCCGATGTCACTTGCGTTTCATTACTATCATGTTGTAGCTGTTTCCCATTTACAAAGCCCAGCCTGTTTAACGTACAAACACCAGATTTTATTTTCAGTGCACACACGCAGGACTGACAGCTAGCGGACCGTGAGGAGATACTGCTGAATTTGACAAAAGGTGTATTGGATTAGAATTGCTGACCCCACCTTTAAATCACAATAACAACCACTGAGTTACAGAAACAACAGTAGATGCGAATAACGCTAGCTAGCGCTTTTAAAACAATGTGTACCATGTTAGCATAAAGCTAAATGCTAACCTGAAAACACGAGGACACGTAAGAGCAGAGTGGCGCAGCGGAAGCGTGCTGGGCCCATAACCCAGAGGTCGATGGATCGAAACCATCCTCTGCTAGGTTTTTACTTTTACTTTTCTCATGTCCATTTCCTACCAATCCAAATATCCCCCATCTCCATTTCTTACCAATCAAATAAAATCGTCTGTCCATTTTTAACCAATCAAAAGAGACCTCCTCTCCATTTCTTACCAATCCGAAAGCTTCGGCTCCCTGGTTCGACCAATCACATTGTGATATACCTGATTTATGTGTTTTTATACCTCTTTAGGCATGAAAAAAAAATTTGAACTTCATTTTTTTAAACATGCATTTTTCACTCAGGTGAACGTGTGAAAATGGAGCCATCACGGGGTAATGGAGCCATCATGTAGGGCACAACACTGCATCTGGTTGAGGTTAATCAAATTACCCTCAGTGGCATGATAAACGGGTGAAACGGCAGGATGTCACACTGCTCCTGCAGGGAGTAAATCTACCTGGTCCACTTCCTTTGGCTTCTGATGCCCTTCCACCTGCCAATATCCGCCCTCCTGCTCCTCTTCCAACACGGCACTGAACATGTGTACTACCTGCCCCCAAGCACTGCAGGACTGGCAAAGACCAAGCGGCAGGCTGAAGCTCCAGTCACTGCTGCCCCACAGGCTATCAAGCCAATGCCATCAGCCCAGAAGCAGCTTTTTCCACAGCCTCCTGCTTCTGGTCCTCTGTTTGTCTTCCCCCAAGCAGCCTCTGTCTGTCCTCAAGCTTGACCTAATACTTGCCTTTATACTTCCCTGTTAATTACTCTTTAACCTTTGGCGCAGCGGAGGCGTGCTGGGCCCACAATCGATGGATCGAAACCATCCTCTGTTATGTTTTTACTTTTCTCCCAGAGGGCCGTTGATCATGCGCAATTCTGCTTCAGTTCATCAATGTTTATGGAGGCCGAAAAATGACTTTAGTATTAATAAATGCAGGAATAAAAGAACAAATAAATTGCATATATAAAATAATGTATAAAAAAGTCAAGAATAAATATTAATAAATAAGTATTGATAAATATTTTTTCGTCCTCCATAGAATAGGAATATTGCCACTGTAAATGTGTTCATCATGCTTTATCGCATACTTAATTTTGATATTGGCAAAAATGGTGCCACCATAGTATTTAAATAGGGTCACAAATTTTGATAGCTGTGACTTCTGTGTACCAAAGTCTCAACCAAATATTGTGAGATGCTCTACAGACTGACCTATACACTAAAGTTTGTGCTATCACAGGTATAATTTTCCCCCCTAATGAATATTTAAGGTCACAATTTTGGGTTAACAGTATTAAAATAAAGCACACAATAGAGTATGATAAATATGTTTACAGTGGCAATACAGCTGAAATACCTATGCAGGGCACAGACTCTGATGGATCACAGAATATAGTTTAACACTGGAGTAGAGTAGCAGGAGTTTAATTTCAAACATCTTCCACTGGTCTGTATATTTCTGGTATTTAGTAAGAAAAATGTTGCTACTTACTTTAATTTTTACAAAAACTTTAAGACAAAATAATAAAAACTGGACATATAAATGATATGTAATTATTGACAATACAATCATGGGAGGTAGAAGCGTTAACAGTCAGTCACTTAGTCAAAATCCACTCGTCTGCTTTTCTTGGTAGCTGAATGGATCTTCTTCTGTTTGAGTCTCTCCTTGTTCCTCTTCTCTAACCTGCACAACAAATTTCACATCAAAAGACACACATAAGACACATTTATAATCAAAGGTGGCTAGAAAAACAATGTGCTCTACTACTGGGTAATACCTGGCTGCCCTGACAGCTAAGTCCTCTGCTGTTGGTTCATGTGGCTTCTCGCTGGCCTCGGCTATGATGGCAGAAATCTTCTGTATACAGTCAGAAAGGTTTCTCTGCTGACTCCTGCTCAGCTCTGAGGTCACCAGCAGCTCCCCGGCCTTATTGATGCGGTTTTTGTTCTGTGTCACGAAGCAGAAAATGAGTACAGTTGGACAGGGATAAAAATCAGCAAATCCAGAGGTCATTCAACTACTAATTGTACTGCTTTTCTGTTGACAACGTAATGATCCCTTAGAAGAAAATAATAAAAGATAACTTTTATTTGACAAGTACAGTATTTTCTACAAACTGTTTTCCATATATTTGTTTGATGTCAAAGATGATGTAGAAACACAACTGTGTACAAACGTTTTCAACAGTTCAGGCTTAAATCCCCGTTTCCAGAGCATCTGAAAACAAACCTTATCAAAGATTTTCTGTCGAACATCTTCTGGGATCCAGTCTGCTGTGTGCACATGGAATCGGACCTCTGCTTTTGTGCTGACTGTGGATTGAGATGTCATTACACAAAATTCAAGGCCTTGTGCAAGCTGTCAGGAGTCACTTGTCACTTTGGCAAATATGCTCTTTTTTTAAATAATAAAGTTAAACTTTGAGAACCTTTATTGACATGCTGACCACCAGGACCACTGCTTCTGCTGTAAGATACTGTCAGACGGTCTAAGAGCCAGGAGGAGAAGACATATGTTGTTAAAAAATACAAAAAGAGAATCATAAATCTGATTTTATTCTGCTTTAGTAAATATATATGTGTATATTTACCCACTGGAATGTGCACTTGTGCGTCCTGATAAAGTAAAAATAAAATAAAGAAGATTGCATCGAGGATATATAAGTCCATCGTACTGTTAAAGACATCATCGGACTATGACACAGCACATTTACACAGTTTTATGAATTTTCATTTATTGATTTGTTCTCATCTCAGTTATCATCTCTTCTCTCTTTCATGGAGAGAATAACACACAGCAAACTCCATTCACAAGTCTGGCCACACTGCCCCAACAATATGACCTCTGGAGTTTTGAGAAGAGGAAAGCTCGTATCTATTGTCAGCACATCCTGGGGTGATACGCTATCAGTTTTCATCCGCGCATTATCTGTTACTCCTGTGCCTCTCTGTCCCGAGCCTCAACATTTTTTTTGACCCTTAAACTTGACTCTGTGACAACCCAACTCATCAGATAGCTCCAAACGGCTGCATCTGTTAGTGTTATTTAACTAACCTGTATGGTGTCTGTCCCTCGGGTCCCGTAACCAACACGTAAAATGTTGTTAATGTCTCTTATTAGATGAACACTCCTTAGTTTTACATGCTGTGGAATTACGTTTATTCCTGCACTGAGACAAAGTAAATAAGAACGTCGTGCTATGTGTGCCGCCATGTTGGAGTGACGTCGTTACGGCCACTGAACCAACGGGCCACGTAATGTAGCTGCTGCTGCTGCTGCTAAGCTACCAAGCAACACTTGCAATTTTGTGTGAATTCAATAGAATAGACTTGCAAGACGCTCTTATACACAGATATGTCTATGGAGAAACTAAAGTTAGGTTCCACCGAGATTTGAACTCGGATCGCTGGATTCAGAGTCCAGAGTGCTAACCATTACACCATGGAACCACATGTCAACATAACAGGAAGCTACAGATAAGAATATAGTTATATGGAACTGGGCATACACAGCTTGACTTGAAAGTGAACCCTTGATTTATACTAAGAAGTACAGAGATACCCATTTCAGTGTGTATGTATTGTATGTACGTGAAAATAAACAAAAAGGAAAAAAGACAGTTAAATATAAGGAAATTGCTAACTTTGTCAGGAGGATGTACTGTGTCTCAAGTGGAAG
This sequence comes from Macquaria ambigua, assembly GCA_008360985.2. Classification (NCBI taxonomy): domain Eukaryota; kingdom Metazoa; phylum Chordata; class Actinopteri; order Centrarchiformes; family Percichthyidae; genus Macquaria; species Macquaria ambigua. The sequence goes on along the minus strand of VMKM01000646.1, from coordinate 129,264 downwards.
CACTCGACAGAAACGGGTTTAGTTGAAATAATGTAGTTAGATTTAAGAGGAACACAGTATTGTAAACAAAAGTCATGTATAAAACTAATTGCCATCTGCCAAGACGGGGTGCAATAATAATTTGCCTTGAATATAAAGCGGAACTCTTGTACGATGGTCTCTGTTTCAGTAGGGTAGAATCGGCGGACGGACACTGCTTGTTTTCGAGCAAAAGAAAACAAACTAGCTATCTGCAGTTTGCTATGTTTTATGCTTATGTCAGCTAAACCTATGATATTGATTGGTAACGTTAGTTATAAAGCAACATGTTGCTATATTACTAGCTAAACAATAGTAGTGTTTGTCATATGGGATTAGCTATCATTTTCCCGGAATAGCTTTTGAGTATTTTTAGCTAGATGGCTAATGTTAGCTAGCAACGGAATACATTCTGCTAGCGGACGTTAAACGCATTAACAACATTATCTAATGTTAGTCAAGCTACGTGTTGACAGGTCGCAAACCGCAACATTGTAAATGACATCAAAATTATAGCTTGTGCGTTCCCAAACAACGTTAAATTAGGTAACGATAACGGATATACACACGCATCTGCTCTTCTCAGCGTTAGCGTGTAGCTAGCTTACACTGTCAGACAAATAATTTGGGCTGATAAAGCAATGTAGGGAAGTGGAATGTGACAACAATGGGTAAAGGTCGTTGCCAGCCAGTGTAGCTGCTGCTTTGGCAGTGAGGCCATGTATGACTTGAAGTGTTCATTATTCAAGAGAATCCTATCCACTTTATAGTGGCGAGAAGGTGAATTACCGTCAGGGAGATATTTCGGCTTGTTTACCTGCAAAATGCCTGGACTAGTGGTGTTTGGTCGGCGGTGGGGGATCGCCAGCGACGACCTTGTTTTCCCCGGCAGCTTTGAACTGTTCGTCCGTGTACTTTGGTATGTTGTTTACCTTCGTGAATGCCCATGATTCACTGAGGCCTTTTGTCACCTGATGTCCAAATAGTGAGACATAAATGATAACATTCATTGACTGTGCTCTTGTCATTTTCTGCTGCTATTTTCTCCTCAGGTGGATTGGCACCATGATCCTGTTCACTTACCACAAGGGTCGTTTTGATTGTAATGGGAGAGGAGTTCTTCACAGCTATCTGGTTGGACTGTTGGTTGTGCTGGCACTCATCATCCTCTCACTATGTGCTATTGTCTATGTCAGTGCCCGAGGTAAATCAGTTGTACTTTATCAGGTCTCTCCTACCTTTACAATTCTGTGAGTGTAATATATAAAGAAAGCTAGACATTTTATAGGGGGGAAATCACAGGATAACAATTCTTGCACATTGGTTTACCCTTTGTAACATCATCATTTTCTACTGTAGCTCATTAAACATCCACCTGTCACAGGTGCAAAGAGCAGGCCAGTTTCTTTGTTGTGTACACAGACGTCTTTGATTAATTCTCAGGTACCATTACAAACCCTGGCCCACGGCGCTCCATCCCCGCACTGGTGTACCTGCGTGCTCTCCTGTACATCCCTGAGCTGGTGTGGGCCTGTCTTGGTGCGGTCTGGGTGTCTGATGACAGCCAAGGCTGCGATCCTGCCACAGTAGGTGCGGTCATCGCAGCAGTGATTGCCAGGTTAGTTGTGCAGGGTTATGAGGCCATCGTTTCGTCATTGTATAATTTGTGGAAGAGGTGCTTTGATCCAGCAATCTTTCTTTCTGAACAGCTGGATCATCCTGCTGTTCATGGCATTGGGCGTGGTGTTTGTCTTTGACCCGCTGGGCAGCCGCCGTCCTCAGCCTTCTGCCATGGAGCCGCTGGGAGTACGAGACATGGAGAGCAGCGAGGGCACCCAGTTCCTCTCCACAGCTCGCTCCCTGGCCGTCAAGGTGTGGGAGAGCAGGCTGCGGCTCCTGTGCTGCTGTCTGCCGCAGGACGAAAGCCACCGAGCAGCGTTCTCCAGCATCGCGCAGCTCGTCAGCGGATTCTTCTCTGTAAGGGACACCTTCTCTCTCTTTGCCTGTGCTGTTCTTTACATTGTGCAGTCAGTGGGTTTGTGCAGCTAAGTCAGATTAGATGATAGAATACATCAAGAACGACTAAAACCAATTACGTAGTGTGAAATACACAAGAACTGTCTAGTGGTGTGATACTGCCACAAGACTCATTATAAGATGCTTTCCGGTATGGTGTGTGTGTGTTGCAGGACACAGACCTCGTACCCAGCGACATAGCAGCTGGTTTGGCTCTGCTGCACCAGGAGCAGGATAAGATGGAGCAAAGCAGAGACCCAGACATCATAGTCACTCACAGCCCTTCCTCTCCCATTGTAAGTACTGGAGTCTGTCAGTCATGGAGCTACAGCAGACCTCTGAGCTGACAAGAATGTTGGTAAACTAACTTTTCTGTTAACGTACTCCAGGATCCATGTGGCTCGCAGCCAGTTAACCATAACTTATAATGCTGTAAAGTTACCATCACTTAGGTTAGTAAAACAATGAATTGTAAAATGATAGACTATGATGGATATTTTCTTCTTGCTTGTATATCTTTTAACATTTGAAGGGAGAAGATTTGGAGACAGAGTTGGAGAAAGCAGCTCACTGTATGAAGTTTGCCGCAGCAGCTTATGGCTGGCCGATGTACATTTACTCCAACCCCCTTACTGGGCCCTGCAAACTCAGTGGAGACTGGTAAGATATTCTCTTTTGTTTATTTGAGGTAGTGGGACCTACTTCCTGCCAGGTTAGGAAATCACCTGACTACTAAAAATGGCAACAAGCTGCCCAAAACCTTGAGTCTATTTCCTTCCAATAAGAGAAAGTATTTCGCAGAGCATCTATAACCAAGTCATTCTTGTGACGTGAGGTCGCTTGGCCTAAAGTTAATATGCAAGTCAGAGAAAGTCTTAATATTTGTATCTAATCTATGTATGAGTGTACATTTAAAAAATATATTTTGATTAAACTCAAGCAAACATTCATAATTAAATCATTAATTAAAAAAATAATGTATTGAGAACAAAGACCTCTTATTGTTGTGGTGTCCTCAAAGAGTTTTTGTGCTTTACTAAAAAGGTTGTACAGGTTTACACTCGTATGGTTTCTACAATAATAGAACTGAAAAATCACAATAAAGGAATTATAGCACACAATACGAAATCAATTAGTTACAATGAGTCCTATCTAACTGCAAAATATATTTTTAATGGCCTAGTTACAATACACACAATTATAATTCAACCTCCTGCTGGCACTGCCTGCTAAGCCACATGTTTCCATCATTAGAAAATCAAGTTAAAGAATTGAACTCACTCACCCTACATTTACAATAAAAGCACTATTAGCATAGTTCAGACCCAGTTAGTTAGGAAACTCCAATCAAAATGTTCTTTGTTTGCATCAGCTGTAGGAGTCATGCGGCCGAGTATGACATCGTAGGAGGAGACCACCTCGGCTGTCACTTCTCATCCATCCTGCACAGCACTGGTTTGCAGTACAGAGACTTCATCTACGTCAGCTTCCACAACCAGGTAGAAATGTCACAAGTTGACCCTGTCAGGAATGCTCTCATCATGTGTTCAAAGTTTCCCTCAGTTACATTTTGTTTTAGGGGTCTGACAGTCAGTCTCAGTGATCCAAAGTGTTCGCCCATATTCTGTGCATCATGTAAGCAAGCAGGGTTTGTTGCAGATCTATGAGATCCCCTTCTTTGTGGCTCTGGACCATAAGAGGGAGGCTGTTCTGGTGGCTGTCAGAGGAACACTGTCACTGAGGGTGAGTTGGGACTTTTTACTATTTTACTTTACTTATATGTGTTTTTTGTTATCTCTTCTTTTTATTTTGATGTATTCTGTGTTGTTTGACTGTATGTTTATTTGTCGGTGTATATGTTTTTTTTATTTTTTATTCACACATTTGTTTAAAAAAGATATTACTGCGAAGTCTAAAATACACCTGCAGCGAATCTGACACTTGTTGTCCACATTTGTACATGAAAAAGTAAAAATGTGGAGTATTGTCAGTATTGTGCATTTGTAATGCTTGCTGCCGTTATCCTCCCATTTCCTCTTAATGTTTAGAATCACTTCCCTGTTTGTACAGCTGACTGCGTAACTGAGTGTTGAAATGAATATAGGTGCCGGTTGATGTGCATCTGATGTTGCGAGCCACTCCTCAAAAGAGATTAAAATAGCGCTCACATAAAATAAGACTTAAGTAGGAAGTGAGAGTATGATGAGTAAGTGAGGGCATGTGTATGAGAGTATGAACACATGTCTACACATGAAGGTGAAGAACGCTGCTGTATATTGTGGTGACTTGGCAGACAAATCTTATAATCTTACAGCTTATGTTTGTCCACAAGTCTGAAACATTTCCCCTAACATTGATTCTGAACACAGGATTTTATTCAATACCCCAAAGAATACTCTACATGTAGCCTTTAACTTCCGCCTCTGACACAGGGTCTGATCCGTTGGGGATCAGGTTCCCAGTTTATTGTTGATCTCGCACCGTGTCTGTCCTGCAGGATGTGCTGACAGACCTGTCTGCTGAATGTGAGAACCTGCCTGTGGAAGGAGTGTCCGGAGCCTGTTACGCTCACAAGGTGACTGTCCATTTAAACACAGCACTATCCACCTCTCTGTAGTAGGAGGTTGTATTATCTAAGGTGTGTGTTTTCCAAGAGATGAGTGCATCTGTGTCTCTGACTGCAGGGCATGTGCCAGGCGGCGGGTTATATCTACAAGAAGTTGGTCAACGATGGCATCCTGAACCAGGCTTTCTCCATTGCACCGGTGAGAAGTGTAACCACGGTCAGAGACTACAACTCAGATGCAGCATTGTTGTATTTTATTTCATGCTAGCTGGCAAATCCTTTTTGGAAGCAACGTGATGTTACCTATGGGACAGGTTTACCGGGATGGTACAGGAAAAAACATGATGCTGATTCGCATTTCTCCTCTGATTTAAAAAAAAAAAAGAAAAAAAACCTCTGCTTTCTACACAGTACTCTTCCATTAGCTTGAACCAAGACACACAGACTAGGCATGTCCAGTGAGGTTTCAAGGCTACAGTTTAGTTTTAAGGCATTAATCTACAAGAGGAGAAGATAGACTATAAATAACATAATTCTCTCCGTATTACAGTATGTCATTTATGGCTGACTTTCCTTGGCTGAGTTTACTGTGGGCTTATATTTGTTGTGTTGTGAGAGATATTTCTTGACCATGTATTGTCAAGACATAACATAAACTTTGCAGAGGTAATAGATCATGAATACTTCTCTAAGTATTCAATGTGTTTCCGTGTTCCTGTGTTTGTAGGAGTATAAGCTGGTCATCACTGGTCACAGTCTGGGTGCTGGCACAGCCTCACTGTTAGCTATCCTCTTGCGCAATTCCTTCCCCACCCTGCAGTGCTACTCATTCTCTCCACCAGGGGGACTCCTGAGGTAAGGAAGACGATGGACAGACCATGCAGGCTGGTTCCCTGGCTTTTAAGTGTTACTTCAAATGCCGTTGCAGTTAAAAAAAATTACATTTTTTTTCAGGAATAGGTCATACAAATTAAATATATGTAAGTATAATCAAGATGTATAATAACATTGGTAAAAACATGTTAACGTTTGAGTTACTACATACAAAGTTATGGCATTTATTACTTTGAGACATAACTTAATTGAAAACAATCTTAAATATCTCTTGTCACGTATGATTTCACAGGTCAGACTTAAAATATTTAATATATCACCTGTACTGTTAATTATTGGACACAACTTCCAATGTAACAGGGTTTTCTGTTCTGTGTTTTTTTTATATATATGTACAGTAAATCTTTAGCCGATTACTCCAAGGACTTTGTGGTCTCGGTCGTGCTGGGAAAGGATCTGGTTCCCAGGTAAGACAAAGTTGTTTTTTTTTTACTGTGTAATCAAATTAACAATAATAAACAGCCATTAGAACATACCGTTTAATCAAAGTTTTAATTTGTTTGTGTGTTAGCAGCACCGCAGACTCTTGTCTTCGAAAGGCCAACATGAATGTGCTTTGGTGCATAGACTATTATAGACTACTGCGTGATGGAGACTCTATATTTGGCTCTGCCCTGTTATTACAGGCACAGAGGAGGAGAAAATGAGTGCAACTCACATGCTGCTTTTCCCTCCGTTCTTTTTAACTTGTGTTTTTCCTTTGCAGTATTCCCTCTTTCTTTTAATCAATCTGCTATCATTCTTTTTGTACAGATTGAGCATCCCCAATATGGAGGATCTGAAGAGAAGGATACTTAAAATAGTTTCCAACTGCAATAAGCCCAAGGTAAGAACTGTTTAAAGCTCTGACGTTTGTGTAGTTTTACACCTTGACGCCATCGTTTCAGATATTTTCTTCTGTGCGTGTTCCAGTACCGCATCCTGCTGCAGGGATGTTGGTACGAGCTCTTTGGAGGAGACCCAGATGACTTCCCTACTGAGATGGACGACAGGAGGGAGGAGGAGCTTAGCCAGCCGCTGTTGGGGGAGGAGTCGCTGATGATTCGCCACTCGTCATCCTATCAGAGCTTGGCGTCAGATGACTCGCCGGCCCACACAGCCGCACACTTACCTCTCTTCCTGCCTGGACGCATTCTGCATATCACAGAAGATGGGCCGTCACGGAGGTCTGTCTACTGCCGTTATTCATTTTCTTTACGCATATACCTGATAGTGGGAAATATCACAGTACATGACCATCTGCTTTCAATGCTTTGACTGCCACTTCAAACCCTTTCAGGTCTCGGGTCACCTTTTGATCAAAAAAACTTACTCAGCTCTACAACTTCCACTTAGATAATGTACTCCAACTGCTCACACTGCCTACACTTTAGTTGACACTTAAACATCTTTCAGTTTATACACATGAGCTGTCAGTATTTTCTTTCAGGACTTCCACTTTACCTGAAAACTCCAGCTTAATTCGTCACCCACACTTTGACTGACTTCAGCTTCATTCAGTGCTTACACCTAAACTGAAACTTCCATTTTAACTGCCATTTCCGCTTCCTTCAGTAATTGTATTCCGACTGCTGCTTCAACTGCAACTGTTTCAGTATTTCATCTAGTTCCAGATGATTTTGGACGTTGGCAGTCACATGAACAAGGCTAGCACACCTGCACTCAGTTGCCAGTTTATTAGGTAGCTAAAATGAATGCAGTCTAATACAACAGTCCTGCAATAACTCCAACCTTCATGAAGGTTACGTTCCGTTGAAACTGTTTTAGAGAGATTTGGATTCAACTTTATGATCATTTTGGAGGCTGTAGTTTAATAGAAACACCTGACAGTATAACACAATACAATTCAACAGCACCACAAACTGATTTTTGGGAGAGAGTAGCTTTCACCTCCTTGTGGACTGAGTTAGATTAGACTGCATTAGTTTTAGCTAGGTGTACTTAACTGGCAACTGTGGAATATCTATATTGTGCAGAACCTGAATACCAGATGTGTATCAGTGCCGGGTGGAAAGAGGCTTCAGACTTTTTAAAATGACAATTGTGAGTTGGATTTGACACCAAATTTCTTCTTTCTGTCTTTTTTTCCTCAGATCCTGTTTTTCCCAGGTCCGGTACCGTGCAGACTGGTCCAATGAAATGGCGTTCAGGAGTGTTTTGATCAGTCCCAGGATGATTGCCGATCACATGCCCGACGTTGTGCTCCGAGCACTCAAGAGTCTGACCAGCGACAGGCCCTTCTCCCTCTGCCCGTCGTCTTTAAGCAGCAGCCAGCACAATACTATCTGAAATGTACAGTAGAGACTGACTCCTCATGTCTGTGCTCCCAGACCCAGACTCCACAGTATTTTAAGCCCACTTCTGTTCTGTTTGTATGTAAGCCATTTGATTTTTCTCCAGGACTGTTTGAAATACTTTATGCTATTTATATACATCTTGTTTGCAGACTTGAGACTAAAGATCCTTTTTCTAATTAAGACTTTTGGAAACTGGATTGTAATGGTAATGGCAGACATGAAACCATTGTGAAACCATTGTGATCCCCATGAATGAACCTGATTAACATGTTGGAGCACGAGTACTTTGTTAAATTGCACTTTTAATTATTTAATTCAAATAATTAGTTTCATTTCAACACTTGAGTTACTCCATGAGCAACTTTATGCCATGATCTTTGAATGTGCGTTGTGTACAATATTTGACAGTGCTGCAGTTTTACTGTGATGTCAGTGTGTGAGTGCTGTATGGCTGGTAGAGGCTTCCCCCCACCCCACCCCGGTCACTGCAAGTGTCCAATGTTGTCTTCCTTCTCTGTGGGGAGGACTGAAGAGCAGTCTGACCCAGGATGTGAGGATACAGGGGTGACTTTTACCTCAAAATGTGGACTGAAGCATTACGCCTTCATTGTATAGTAACTGTGGTTAGTCTGTCTTGTGTTTAATGTCTTAAGACATCAGGGTGAACAGTGCCTATGCATTACAGAAAAACAACTCAACAGAATTGCTTTACAGAAATCGACAGTGATGAGTGCAGTGTGTTTGCAGTCAGTTCTGCATTTTCTACAATGCAGGTTGAATAGTGCATGGTGTTTGGCAAAACATTATAGATGTAAGAGGTAGAAAGATTGTACTACATTTTGTGAGAACCTGTTTACTTGCCATGGATATTGCATCTTTTTTTTTTTTTTTCAGGTAATGTATAATATTAGTTTGAATCAACTGATGCCTGCATAACTACCGGTATTTCACGTCTTCAATAGAATGCATTGGACTCCTTGATGCAAATAAAAGCTTTTGGGAAGCATCCTTTGATTTTTTTTTTCTTCCTATCGGAAGGAATACAAGCAGTTCCTAACCTCTGCAACAGCAACCTGTTGTTAAACTACATTTAAGGGAAATTTAAAGGCTAAAAAAAACAGATTAATCTCTTGACTAAGCCATATGAGTCAATGGGAGCGGGTGTAAATAATTATGAAATGTGTCCAATGAATAGATCAATAAGGATTAATAACTATAGTTTTTACTCACTATCCTTTTCAGCCCTGTTTAGCATGTGACGCAAGGGCGACGTCCCGTCACCAGCACATGACATCTTCAAGTGATCCTCGTAAGATGCTGTTCTAAGCTCGGACATGGCAAATTCCAGTGCAGATGGTCTATACAATATCAAAGTTGGCTCAAGTCAACACCATATTTCTACTTTTGGTTGTGAACTTATGTAAGAAATCAAATGGCAGGCCTACACAACTACACTGTTTGTGCTGCAGCTTTAGAATGAAAGGGAGAAAATGTGTTGCAAGCTAGTGACTGACATTAATTTGCGAGGTAACTAAATGTGACACATAAAAGTGGAACATAAAATGATTAGAAACGCGAAAATATAGCTACAAATAAACAGTTTGTATATCTTTTAATCAGTCGTTGATACCGTTTGTTTTCCGCCCCCCCTAAACGTCACATGACAGCAACTATATATGAGCAACAGGACAGAGATAAATGATCCTTTTAGCTTTAACAATATGAACTAGTGAGCTGATAGTGTTCATATCCGAGTACTGTAGCCTTCCGTCGTTTTTACAACATTATAGCGCTTTTAATGTCTTTGCGTGCACCTTTTGCCTTGACTTTGCTATGTTGTTTAACTGCGTTCATCTCCATCTTTCCGACAGCACTTGAACGCAGCAGCAGGAGCTCATCTGTTGGACAGGGAAACTAATCAGGAGCCAAGTAAAGACTTTTCAGTACTGCTAGCTACTAGGCTAGCCAGCTTTTAAAGTCAGCCGTCCAGACGAGTAAACAATACAGACTTTGTTTACGAAGTATAGTGTCTCTTCTGTACAATACACACCATCCGAGCTATGTTTTAGGAACACCGTTTTGTTGCGCTGAAAGTAGCAAGGCGGACAGCCTGTGGCCAGCTGAAGCTTGCGGCTAGCTCATTAACGTTAGCTGGGAAATAAGTGCAAGTGGAGGCAAGAAAATGGAGCTGGACGACGTAGTCCTGTATCAGGACGACTCGGGCAACTCTACCATGATGTCCGAGAGGGTCTCAGGTCTGGCCAGTTCAATATACCGCGAGTTTGAACGGCTCATAGAAAAATACGACGAGGACGTAGTGAAGGATCTGATGCCGCTGGTCGTCGCCGTACTGGAGAACTTGGACTCGGTGTTCGCTGTCAACCAGGAGCACGAAGTGGAGCTGGAGCTGCTGAAGGAAGACAACGAGCAACTCGTCACCCAGTATGAACGAGAGAAGGCGCTGAGAAAACACACAGAAGAGGTGGGTTTTCACCACATAACTGCCAAACTAATTTATGACCGGGATTATAGATTAGAGGCTCGTATTATGTGCTTTGGTATGGAAAGATTAAATGCCAAACCCAATTCGAAAATCTGGCTATTTCCTGTTGCGATGTGTATCAACTACACATCATATCTCATTAATCATGAAGTAGCACTTTTTATGAAATATATTAACCATTCTTTCATTCGGCATACTTACAAAACCCAACAAAGCACATTTTTGAAGACGAATTACACTTTCTAAACTGGTTGTTAATACTTGCGACAGCCCGCTGTTGGGCTTTTTGGCAGAGGAAGAAATTGAGGTAATAACAGGCAAACCTTCTCTGTGAATTTAAAATGTTGTTAAAAGAATCACAGCTTGATGGGTTGGATGCGTTTACGACGGGAATTTGACTGAGCGCAATTATCATTTCTGTAGCACATACTGTACTTTTGGCTGCAAGTTGATGTTTCCATGGATCATACCAGCGACTCTTGGGACCCACAGATGCAGTTAATGCGCACCACTACTGTTTGGCTTGTAAAACCTCAACATTCATTTTCAGTCAGGCCTCAGATATATGCAAACCTATGCTGTATAAAAATAGCTACTATTGCACAGTGGTCATCCAGTATTAAATCTTGAATGCACAGACCCTAATCCTGTGTTAAATCCATGGTAGCAACAGGCACACTGATGAGATGAAAGCTGTAGGATCTTGTGTGTTTTGCTTTAGTAGCCTATTAGCACGACCTCCTAACTCTCAGCTTTGCTCATGTACACACTGTGTGCACTTTTTCCTTCCCATTGTCATTGCCTATTGTTAGGCATGAGTGAGTATGTCATGAGTTACCCTCTAAAACCAAAGGTAACAGGCTAACTCCTGTTAAAGTAATCACACTATCATCATCCCTGATACAAAGCAACAATACCTGTATAAATAAAGAGGAAGGATTGGCTCTAAAATGCAAATATTTTCTTAAAAAAAAAAACAGGCTGGTATGCCAGAGAGGAGAACAGTCTAACGAACTAAAATGTCTACACTTATGTCTAGGAATCATGAAATCTAAAGCTATTAGTAAAAAACATTTTTTAAACTGTAAATAAAAATGATAAAGACCTGGCGTAAACATTGCAAACCTAAACCAGAGTGTGAACTACAATATCTGAAATGAAGTTACAGAGAAATAGCTTTTTTTTTGCCCTTTTAACCAGGTATACCAAACTAGAAGTGGCCATGTCACGTCAAGACGAAGTCAAGAAGATCAGTGACAAGAATCATTTGGTCCATGAACCCTTTACTCTCTATACTGGCAATTGTATATATTGTTTTTTAGAAAGCTTTTGCAATAGGAACCATATTCAGGTCCTGGCCAGGGGGTGATGAACTTGAATTGCTTTATAATGTTTTAATTAGAGCTGCAACGATTTTGATTTCAAGGAAAAATGTCAAACATTTGCTGGTTCTTTTGGTTTCGGACTGTTGGCTGGACAAAAGAAGCAATCTGAAGATGTCACTTTGAGCTCTGGGAAATTGTGATGAGCGTTTTTTTCTTTTTTTTTTACATTTTAAAGACCAAACGATTAATCAGTAATGAAAATAATCGTTCGTTGCAGCCCTAGTTTTAGTGTGGTTTTTCAGTTTGTTAAATATGTGTATGTTTTTGTTTTGAAAGTACTGTGTTGATTGGTTGCGGCAGTCAGCTGAATATCTGTCTGCATAGTCACAGTTCCAGAAATCATTTGGTCACAGTTGTTAAACTGCTGTTTGACTGTTACATGAATTATGTATTATGTAATGCTCATCATGCAGTAAGGAAATAAAAACTTAAACTGCACCTTGGAAACTAAACAGGAGTTGAGGTCCAAGAGTCCAAAATAAATCTACATAAAACTCTAATATAATTATAATTGTTCTGTTATCCTTTTAATCAAAACAGTTTGTGCCACAAAATCAATAATCCCGCAAAGCTATATATCAGTGAATTTTCTTCAGGTGTGTTTTTGTACTTTTAAAGCTCACACCCACAGTTTTCCTCCGCTTAATCCTCCCTACTCATGTTTGCGCATTATACATATAAGCAGCCCCTCAGTGAAGCATCCTTAATAACCCTGATCTACTGCAGGGGTTTGCACCTAATCTGGTTTATTATTTTTCCAGCCTCTGCGCATTTAATCCCAGCTAAATAATTAGTGGTGGCCCACATGGTTTAGACTGTAAAAAGGATTGAAATATTAAAGCTCAAACCTTACTGAAACATAAATGGTTGGTGATAACACAAAAAATAATTAATTTCTGAGAGTCTGGGTCAGGAGATCGCTGTATGATGTGCAGTTTTTGCCACTCCTCAGTGTTTTCCGAGTTGTTGACACTCGGCTTGACAGCTGAATGTTGAATGACAAGCGCAACAGGTCACAAAGCAGCGTGTTTAATAATGCATGTCATGTCGTAACATGTTGCTAAAGCTTTCAGATAGACCTGTGCACATGGGATTTTCCATTGGTGTGTTATGGCCTTACATTCGTCTTGTTCCCCCTGGCTGCTGTATGTAAAATACCTCTCCTCCTAGATAACTAGCTCTTTGCTCAGCCAGGCGACCAGTTAGCTTTCATGTTGGTGTGATCAGTAATATTCTTGTGCTCAGAGATGTCATAGGTCTCGTCCTGTGACTCCTCTCTACAGGAGAGGTCAGCTTCTGTACATGTCGTCGCTGTAGGAACTTGAATGAACAATCACAACACAGAATGTGGCATTTATGGCTAAATTCATGACTGTTCCAGGATGAGGTTAATGATAAAAGCTGTTCGCTTTTAGCCGTCATATTCGACTTGGCTTGGATGTAGGGCCGGGTATCATTTAAAAACTGTATATATCAGTGTTTTGGTACTGACATTAAAACAAGTTTACTGATTTAGATCAGGAAATATCTGAAATAAGCAAGCTGACCAAGCATTTGATGCTAACGATTAGGGGAATCATTGCGTTTTATTTTGATAATGGTTGAAATAGATCATCTATAAAAGTCAAGCTTTTAAAATAAACTTTATTGAAGCAAATATAACAAGTATTCAGCAAGTAACCAACAAGTGCATACCTTTTTGTATGTGTATTTAGGGTGTTTAAAAAAAAAAAAAAAAAGAATGAAAACATTGGGAATCTTACAGGCTTTGCATAATTTAACAGCTTTTTTGTTGGTACATTCAGCTACATATGAAATGCATTGCTTGACATATGCAAGTTTGACTTCTCTCTTCGCTTGTAAATTTGGATTTATGATGAAAGTCGGTGAAAATAACAATTGAATTGATCAAGTAAAACTGACACCAAGAATTCCTGTCACATTCAGTGAATCCACACAATACATTTTTCCAAAATAATGTAAACTGAGGATAGGTACGATCACCAATAAATCCTGACAGTCTGATCCACAGTGCTAAACACTCCTTGCTGATCGAACAGTACTGCTGTATCTTTTTTCCTTGCACGTGCTGTTGAAGTTTGACTTTCTGTAACCGCTCATTGTCTCTTCATTCATCCACGGTGGCCACTGTCGCATGTGCACGCTGCCTGGTTCTTCTGTTTATTCGCAAAAAGCCACTTTTGCCCCAGCCAGAAACTTCACATTGTGCACTGCAAAGATTTTTGTCAGGAAAGAACTACCAGATATTGGGAGACTGAAAATAACTTATAAAAGGCCTGTTTTGTTAGAGTAGCTAAATGGAAATGTATCTGAAAATATGGCGGATATCATGGCTAGTAGGGAGTAAGACAGCTGATGGTGAATTGTTTTTCTGTAGACCTGTACAGTCCATTGCAGTCCATTTTTATAGCGATTGCCAGATGCATAAATCCACGTGTAGAAAAACATACACATAACCTTTCAAATCTGCCTCATTTCATCATCCCTCAGTCACTCAGACAGCTGTGACTAAGTCGATACCAGATGCATTTCACATGGTTAAACTGTTACACAATGGAAGAAATTCATGAAAACACTCACTGTTTAAATGCAAAGTGTCCCCCCAACACCAAAGCAACTGCCTACTCAGTGGAGGCAAGTGAGTAGCATGGCACAGACTCAGTTACTAAGCTGCTCATTTGGGCGACAAGTCACTCCAGAAGCAAAGAAGCAGATTAATCTTACCAAACAAACACATTGTACGAGCCAAGTCCCGCTTTTCGCTGCCCCAAGCCCAGAGGAATACGTCCTCTTAGTAGTTTGTCTCAGCAGAGCAGAGGAAAAGGCAAGGCAGGAAATTCTTGGGGAGAAACAGCACTTCCCTCAGTTCTTTTGTCCAGTCAGGGTTGTCTGCTGACCGGCAAAAGACCACAGCCGGATCATTAACAAGAAATCTATTAAGAGACAAAGCGACAGTATTGGTTCATGGTAACATGCTGTATAAATGACGTGGCCTAAGGATTAGAACCATGAGTGAAGTTTTTAGCCGTGCTAGCAGCGTCGCTCGAGGGATGGCAAAGTCGGTTGGTCGTCGGTCCACCACTCTGGTCCAGAATGAAATATCTCATGAAATTGTGGAAAGACAATAGGCGTCTGGGGGACTCCCTGAGAAGAACTGCCCTCTGGGAGCTCCCGCAAGAACTACATACCTTCAAGGGCTTTTTTTCTGTTTGCATTCGCACCGCCAATAGGAACGCTGAAGTGACGTAAGCCGGCCGGTGGTTGGTGTAGCAACGTCACACACAAGATTTTTTATATTTTGCTTTGACAAGTTAAAATTGCGTTGTATTTCCCCCGTCGCATATACGCTCAATAAACTTAACTTCACTGTCGGTCCATTTGTATTTTTTAAGTTTACCATTATGAGCGGTTGTTTACACGCCTAACGTTGTACACAGGTTTTTAAAGATGGCAGACGCCGGTGCTGCATTGGCTCATGTGTTCAACCAATCACTGTACACCTGCGTCACTCAAGGTTCCTCTTGTGCTGGGAGAGTACCTACTCTGAAGTAGGAGCTAAAACAAAGTCCCTCAAAACAGCCTTCTAAGAACTACAATCGTTCCCAGTTCTTGCAGCGCACTGTTATTAAAACTATGAAAAAGTTCCTCCGGTCCGAAAACCCCTATTCATGGTCTCCAGTGGATGAATCCTCCAGACTTTGGTGATTCCCTTGGCTTTTACTCTAGCACCGCCATGAGGGGAAATATCTAAACAACTATTAGAGGGTTTGCCATGAAATTTGGTACAGATATTCATGCTGCCCAGAGGATGAACCCTCATGACTTTGGTGGTCCCCTCTTGCGCCACCAGCAAGTCAAAAGTTTCACTTATCAAGTGAAATATCTCAACATCTGCTGGATGAAGTGGCACATAATTTTGTACAGACATTTGTGGTTCCCAGATGATGAATCCTAATGACTATGTAACATCCATATAATCCTACTAGGCTCACTGCAGTAGTTCTTCAGTCACTTTTTTGCATCTGATGACCAAGGCCTTACACGCCCCTGTTTTCCCAAATGCCCCAGTAGCAACCCGGAGCCAAAAACACTAAAAGGAGTTGATTTCACTCTCTGTCAATTGAGTGCCAATACAGTGGAGCCCTGTCCGTGTGGGTGTGTGCACACACTTGTGCTGGAGCCACATGTGTTTGTGTGTGTTGTCACTCGGGGACAAAGGGAGCTTTATACATGTAGCGTGGGGGGGGAAGGAGTGCACACTAAAGTGCTGGAACACTCATTTTCTGGAGCGTTGTCATATGCACAAGCCTCCTTCCCGGGTCATATGATGAGCAGCAGGGTGAGACAGGAAGATGTTGGGAGTTGTTCTGATGAGGGTGTCGGAGGGGGGTGTCGGCATGTGTCATCCATACAGTTTGCTAGTCTTTTAATAGTGTTAATTAGCGTAAATCTCTAAGGAGAATCCTGCATTTTCCTCACGTCGTTTTCCTGTCAGAAGCAGTTTAAAATGATCAGAACTAAGGCCAGTAACTATTTAGCTAGTCTTTGTGTTGTTGTTCAAGATTAGTGAGGCACCCCCCACTATGAACCCTCCCGTCTGTAGTCTAGCCCAGTGCTATGTTAATGCTCTTAGTAGATTTACACGGGAAATGCTGCATTACCGCCAATACCACAGTTCTTAAGATGCTCCCTGGGCTTTCCAGACCCCACTGACTGGGCCCTCTGAAAGTCTCTAACTCTCAAGCCCCAAATAACCCCCTCACCCCCTTTTGTGGATGAGAGGAAAAAACTGCACATGCAGCCATTCATACAATCTGACTCAAATTTAAAAGCAAAATCTATCTACTTCTTTGTATTTGTTGGTCTAGAGGCCACTCAATAAAGAGGACATTCAAAGATGATTAATGGAAAATCAAGTGCTCTACACTGAAATAGCTCTGAGAGCCTAAAGGCAGAGAAAAACATCTCAGCCCATCAATGAATGAATTGTTTTTAAAAATAAGAATAAAAACAGGCTTTGTTTTTAGTGAGAGCTCACAAAATCGTCTTGAGGAAACACCTTTTGTTGGACACCTCCAGTCTCACTGTGAGTATAAAGAAGAGGCTGCTTGTAACAGGGCGCTCAGGTGATCCTCATCTCCTTGAAGATTACACCCCCCCCCACCCAGCCCAGGGCTCATCCGCAGTGAGCGAGCGCCCACATCACAAGACTGCATGGTTACAAGCATCAGGCACCTGACTCAGCTGATCAGCTGAGGTATCAATAGATGGGCTCCCAATAACAAAACCAACCAACCAAGAGAGCAACAACACGTGTAATTATTATTATATATAATTCTAGGCTATAGCTGTTCACATTTATTTGTCAAAAAAGTTTGAATTTTAACGCTAGTGACTTCCGCTGTTCAAAAAGTTGGCTGATACGTGCACTGTCATATCTGGAAAAATTGGGCTTGCATCTTAACATTGCATTGGGCCTATAGTTTTGAGATTTCTCATGTGCATAGTATGCGAAAACTTTAGATTCACACCATCTTATTCCGTATATGTTGAGTTAGGTTGCAACTACTGTTTATTTCCATGATCAGTTAATCTCTTGATTATTTTCTCAGTCTATAGTATCAGAAAATAATGAAAAATGCTCATTACAAGTTTCCTGAGCACATGGGGATGTTTTCAGATTGTTTTGTCCGAGCGACTGTCCAAAACCCCCAAATATTCACTTAACTGTTATAGAAGACCAAGAAAACTGGAAAATATTCACATTTAAGAAGCAGGGAACTAGTGAATTTTTCTTCAGTGTATCTTGGTATTTGTCCCTTCAGAGACCCACTTCCCGCCGGAGCTCATTAAAGTTTCATCCAATCTAATCTATTCACAAACAAAGTGTAAATTGCCGTCATGGAGCAGTGGTTGACCCCGCATTAAATGGATTAGATTTGGGCAGATTGGTCTGTTAGTGGCTGTGTCGAAGCCCCTTTCTGTCTCTGACCCTGACCTCTGGTATCCACTTGCCTTGCTGGTATCAGTAAAGTAACAGATTATGAATAATTATGAAAACAGTCATGTTCTTAGTCCAGGATCCCCTAAGAGAAGGACTGAGGTTAGTGGCAACGGCTGCTGTGAATATTGAAAAAACAACATTGACGCTGATATCGACTATTACTAACTTGCCCAGGAAACTGAAACAACACACACACACACACACACACACACACACACAAATGCAGGATTTAGTGCACAACATCTCCATTTGAGTCCTAACTCTTTTTCATGCACACTCAAAGGGTTTGGTGTCATAGACGGTGATGATTGCGAGGACATTCAGAGCTGGGCAGACGTCCGACTGGCTAAGAGGAACTGACTGCCACATGCATGTGTGACATTTCTGTCTCCTGTTGCTGCCATAAACAAATCATCTCATCATTCCCTCTCTGGGAGTTTACAGTGCTCGTGTTCATTTCACTGTTTTGATACCAAGTGCTCTGTTTTCTTTTTTCTGTCTGTGTCTGCAGAGGTACATTGCCTTAGAAGACTCCCAGGACGGTGAGAAGAAGGATCTCCAGTGTCGACTGGTGATGTTGGAGTCGCACACACGTCAGCTAGAGCTGAAGACTAAAAACTATGCAGATCAGAGTAAGTCCACTGCACCGTACGTCTGTCACAGACACAGGTTTTACTGTACTGCCCCTATTATTGGAAAGCCTAACACACACAGGCCAGATACCCTGTGAGCAGCATCGACAGTTTGCAGGTCTTGTGACTGTTTGTTAGCCTGATGTGCCAGAGGACAGATGGACTCCCATGTCCCGACTGAATAAAGGCCATTAGTAACATACTATGAGTGTTTGTCTGCCAGCTCTGCTAAATGAGCTGTAATAGAATAGACCAAACATGTCCAGAGCCCAGAAAGGTTCAGCGTGGAGTGCAGGAGGATTTTTCCGGAGCTAAGGCTCTGACCTGCTTGTAATTTTTATCTAGAAAGCAAAACATTTATTTTAAGTAGCGTTCATCTGTGTTTCTAGATAAAAAAGAACGGCTAAAAACAAGTAACTGATCATCATGTCTTTTTCAGAAGTAAGAAAGACCTTGTAAATGTAAAGGGCAACGTAGTCTCAGAGTGTGGTCGTCTTTCCAGGGCATCAAAAGAAACCCTCGTGATGTGTGCATGACTGCACTGTTGACAGTGTGTGTGACTGCTTGTTTGTTCCACCGCAGGACCGTAACGTACGCCTCGTTCATGCTCAGGGGAAATTTGAGGTCTCTCTCTCACTCACTCACTCACTCACTCACTCACTCACTCACTCACTCACTCACACGCACACAGCAAATTTCTTTTTATTTCTTTCCATGTCACACTTCTCCTTTTTCTGTTTTGTGAGTTTCATTTGTCTGTAATTATGTTTGTGGGCCGAGTTGGCAGCAGTGTGACTTCACTAATCTATGTTTGGACACTTTGATGAATGCAAACACTATTGATGTTTGTTATTTCATGACTTTCTCTTTTCATGTTTAATGTAATTCTGCCTTTATTGGATGGCTTACAGTGTAGAATGACACAAATCAGGGGGATCAGCGGTGGCGAAAAGTGACTAGAGCTGAAACGATGAGTCCATTAATTGGCTAGTCAGTCAACAGAAAAACAATCGGCAACTATTTTGATAATCGATTAATTGTTTCACTCATGTATCGAGCAAAAATATTTTTAAAAATACAATAATTTCTCAGGTTTCAGCTTCACAAATGGAAAAATGTGAGGCTCTGCTGCTTCTCTGTGTCTGAATATCTGTGGGTGTTGGACTTTTGGTCAGACAAAACAAGACCCTTGAAGACGTCGCCTTTGGGCTCTGGGACGTTTTCACAGTTTTCTGACATTTTATAGACCAAATGATTAATTGATGAAATCATCGGCAGATTAATTAATATCGAAAATAATCGTTAGTTGCAGCCCTACTTGGGACTTCACAGTACACAGTAGTATTTTCTTGCCCTCCATGTTGCCAAATTGAACAGTTTATGTAAAAGTTGCATGAAATTACTGTTTGTTCAGTGTTGGATCAGTGTGGCCACACCCTAACAATCACTTGTGCTTAAATCTAAGTATTTTTTCCTTGGATATAGATTAGAAGTTCTTTCAGTATTCAGATGTTTCATGTGGGGTTTTCCTTTAGGATCACTTCTTTTTACTCTACACACCTCTATATCTGACTTTGGGTATTTCTGCTCCGCTCTTCAACCACCAGTTCCTCTATCAGCCCTCTCATCACCACACTGAATCACAGTTTACATCATTCTATGCAGCTGCTGTCTGGATTGTTGCTCTTCATTGATCACGTAGGTCTTGAATTATTTTTTCTAAGTTTTATACTTGAGCCTCGTGGAACACCTGATTAAAAAGGTTATTTCTGACTTAAACCCTGTGCTGTGAAGCATGAAGCACGAAAGGTCCTGTGAACGAGTTGTATCAACTCTCAGTGCGAAGCCACTTTTACGGATTTATAAGGGATGTTTTAGTGCCACCGTCCACCTTTTGTGAGAGGGCGTTTTTGCTTGGCTGGCATCTGAAAACACACACTGACACGACTGCCGGGCTGTTTTGACTACAAACTAATGCCACAAAAAATGGATTACCATTGTTGCTGACTGGATTTGACCGAGGCTGATGGTTGCTCTATAGATAAGTGTGTGGATTGTTTGTAACCTGTTGTTTTTTTTTTTTCCTTTTGGTTGGATAGTAAACATGAAAGTATATGTACTATCTATAGTTTTAAAGGAGACAGTGTCATTTCCATTCTTCTTTTATTGACTTTAATTATCACAAACCACATACATTTAAAAGCAGCAATGTCATGAACTTTTAAGACCACAGTAATCAGAGACCCAAAAGCTGCTACCTCATTCTGCATAGATTTAGATTTTAACATCATTATTGTTGTCAATATGTCAGAATCATAATCAGCTTTATTATTATGTGTTCACATACAAGGAATTTGACTCCGGTTCACAGAAATAGACATACATACAGCTAAAAACAAGGACAACAAGCTCGACCAGGTAAACATAAACAGATATAGATATAAATATATATAAAAGTGTGTATACAAATGTTATTGCTCATCAGCTGTTGATGAAGCTGCGTTGATTGACATTTTAAAATGGGTTGAAACATTAATGCTGATGATAAGAGTTTGATTTCATACCTGAGTCACAGAGTTTAAATACTCCTGTCTAGGCTTTCTGCACGGTGCAGCTCAGGAGGGGTTTGCTGGTGCATGGTGGCCCTCTTCTGGCTCTGAGATGTTATTGCAGCAGCTACTCTACCACCACATTCAAATACCACAGGCAAATCATTTCTCAGTAGTAAAGTTTGATCCATGTTTTGTCAAAGAATTTATGGAGTGACATACAGCTGGCGTTTTGAGACGCACTCCTTGTTGTTATCAATAAATCTTGCTGCAGTCCTATGGCTCGTTTTATCTTGTGTACTTTGAGTCATTGTTCCTCTTTTTCATCCAGTCAGCAGATTGGACGAGAGAGAGGCAGAGCTCAAGAAGGAGTATAATGCCCTTCATCAGAGGCACACTGAGGTGAGCTGGTCTGGGATACAAATATGTGTGTATGGTTAAGTTTATCTATGCATGTGCTTACACAGAAATGCATACAGTGTTTTCTTTTTTACTTATTTCACTACACAACCAATAATGTCTATGGTACTTTTTTTAGATTTTTCATAAAACACAAAGAGATTATAAATGGAAAAGCTGGGACACGATTCAGAAATACATATATAAACTCATATACTGTATATACGAGTGCACTTTGCACTACAAGTGAGAAAAGAAACAGAAGCCAAAGACAAACATGAAATCCAGTTAATGATGTTTAAAATTCAGAGACAGAATCATTAAAAAGGCAAATCTGGGGGGAAAAGTATAAAACACTTTTTTTTTTTTTTCTCTCTATGGCCGCTCCAGGGTTTAAAATAATACAAAGAGGGTTTGGGTTGAGATGGAAAAGAAGTTATCTTTCTCTGTTTTGAATTCAAGATGGAGTCCAGTAAAGGGTGAACAAAAACAGCTGACCTGCAAGTGATAGAAAAACAGTGGTGCTAGTTGAATTATGTTTCTGCTGAGCCTTTGGTCCGCCTTGGTCTGTTCTTCGTTGCGCGTCACTAACAGATGCCCCAGTGTCCAAACAAACCTCTCAAGCTTCAGCGGCCAACTGCTGATCTGAATAATGTTGAACAGAGAAGATGATAAAAGCTGTCACCGACACACTGTTGGTACATGTACATCATTTATTGTGAGTCTGACTGTCACAGCTGTGCCTGGACACAATCTGCTTCATGTGTGAGCGACCATAATAAGACACTAAGAGTTCTCGTGACCATTTACAATGAAATATACTGTAGTTTAGTAGCAACATAGTCACATTATTTTCTGAATCCCTTTTAGACGTGCGGGCTGTTTGGAGAGTGTAATATCTAAAATATTATATATATATATATATATATATGCATATAAAACATGTAAACACTGAATTCTTGTTAATTCCACGACTCTCTGTGTGTTATATACCTTCCAGATGATCCACAGCTACATGGAGCACCTGGAGCGAACTAAACACCAGCACGCAGTGACGGCAGCAGAGCCCTCAGATGCAGGCACATCAGCCAGAACACGGTGAGACAACCCAACCTCACTTCATACTGCGTTTGTTTATCCTGGTACGGTTCGTTTGTGGTGGGAACGTGATCCAACCTCTATCCGACCCAACTACCAGGTGTACTCTGCACATTTGAGCTAAATATTAGCTCCCTTGTTCTGCTCAGTCGTCTGAAGGCAGCGAGTCGTCTTTGCAAAGTTTGAAGCAGTAATGTATTTTCAAGACGTTTCCTCGAAGTGCATTGGGCATTCTGCTGGTACAGTTTTGCTGGTATATTGCCCAGATTATAATAAGCAAATGCCAGCTGTGGCGTTGCTCTATGTTAAATTGCACAGCAATGTTTCTCTCACAGAAGTAGACACTAGTCCACAACACAGGACCTTCTTCCTGTATTTACTTCCGTGCTCCGGCCCCAGACACATCTGACCAATAAGCAGAGTGATCGTTCTCACGTGGTTTGTAGTGATGCATTTGTGGTTCACTTGGATTTTTCTCTGTGTGAAAAGAAACCAAACCAAGTCGAAAACTTATCAACTGAAGAGGTGTGAGAACGCCCTTAGATTTAAAATGGAAAATTGACGCCTACTTAGCAGAAGCTCTGGTCTTTTGTTCTCTTTGAATATCTCGTCCACTCTGATTTTTAACTGCAGTTTAATCAATGTCACTGCTCTCATTAGGAAACACTCTGGGTCGACACAATTTCTTCAACAGGCCAGAGAAATACTTTTTAAATTAGAATAAACATGCAAATCTAACTGCAGAAAATACTGATTGTTAGATTGGTATACAAAAGCGTAATGTAATCAGTATCGGGAACTCAATTAGTTTTGCACAAAAATCAGCCAGTGGACAGTTTGAAGGTGGTTTAGGAATTTTCTTGACTTTGTTTTTAAGCTATTGACACTTACTGCAGGTAAATTCATGAAATAAATGAAACGTCATTGATTTCAAGTGCAAGTATCTCACCCTGTCATTACACTCTCCCTATTCGTAGAATTGATGGACTCTTCAAGTGTTTTTTTTTATTCGTCTACTGTATGTGAGTGATTCTCCAGGTCCGCAACACTGTACTGGAGCAGTTTGAACCACTGCAAGCTGCACTCCAGTAGTCGTATATGTTCCCTACAGGCAAGAGGTAGAAATAGGTCAGAGAACCTGCCTCAGCAGAGAAATCGAGCAAAGAAAGAAGAACTTGAAATCAGGTTCAGCAAACAACAGAACTGTGAGAAATGAAGAGATATTGGGTGTTTGTAGATTAATTAATCTTTAACTAATTAAAGATTAATGTAACGAGAGGATTTTGACATGAAATTGTGATGAGAAGACAAAGTATTGAAGGGATAAACTTCAAGAAGGAATTAAACTGGAATTCTTTGGGACAGATAGAGGATGCCAAGGCCGCAGAGAAGCACCCCCACAGTGTGACGCTGCCCTCCGCATAATTCCTAGTGGGGAAGGTGTTTGTTTCTGCCAAGGTGCTGTTTGGTTTATGACAAGTAAAGCGTTTAGTATAATGGTCAAAAGGCTCCATGGTCTCTCTCATCAGACCATAAAACCCTCTTCCACTTAGTCTCACAGTCTTCCACTTGCCTTATGGTAAACACTAGCCCAGATGTCATATGTTTTTTTTCATCGGTAGCTTTTCCTTTGCCACTCTGGTAAAACACCAGGGCAACAGGTGTCATACGCACTGGGTCTCCCATCTCAGCCATTGGACCCTGCAGCTCCTCCCTCACTAGTGCCCCTCTCACACAGAGCTTTTGAGAAGGGTCCGCTAGGCAGATTTACAGCTGTCATATTTTTGTATAGCATTGTCTTTGTGAGCATGTTAGCATGCTAACATTAGCATTTAGCTCAAGCACAGTGTCACAGAGCCGTTAGGATGGCTGTAGACTCTTGTTGCCAAAAATAAGAGATAGTGATGGTCATGGATACAGGCGTATGGCAGCGGAAGTAGCTCAGTAGGTTGACTTGGGCACCGGAGGGCTGCTGGTTCAAGTCCAACCAGTATGGAGTGTGGACTGGTCTGTCATTCTGACACCTTTCCACAATTAATGCATGTCTATAGGAGGACAGGAGTTTGTGCATGTGTGTGTAAGGAAAAAGTGAAAAAATTGAATTTAGTAAAAGTAAATCAAAGTTATTCTTCTTTTATTCAACTTAATATCACTTGCCATATCTCTTCAACTTGTTATGCAACTCATAGAAACAGTTGGCTGCACCTATATGTGTGTCCTTAACGGTATAATACATTCTTGTACTTTAAGTTAAATTTGTATAAACTTGTTTTCACTTTGACATCTGTGTCAGTACATACTAATTACATTCACTGTGATATTTAACGATAAAACATGATAAAGTCCAAGAGTTGTGAATAGTGTTTCATAGAAAGGCCACTGTATCTGTGCATTCAGGCAGCCATTCAGTTAATGCAGGAACACTGCCGACCTCCCTCCCTCTCTCACACACACACACACACACACACACACACTTTTTGATCAGTCTGCCCATTTTGCAGCCAATAAGCTGCAGCCCTGAGAAGAGGCATATGGAACGAGCTGCCTCAGCACCCAAAAGAGAGAGGGGGAGATGGAGAGAGACAGAGAGGGGAGGAGGGGTTGCTGTCGGAGTGAGAGAGTGTTCTAGACTGCACAGCGGCAGCCGCGTCGCATCTCGGCAGAAGAAAGGGAGAGTAAAGGAGGAAGGGAAACAGAATCACCTTCCAGAGGAGAATCACGCCGGAGGAGAGGAGCTGCTGCTGCCGCCACCAGCCTCTCCCTGCTCTGCTGTGTGTGCTGCTGCTGCTGCTGCTGCTCTGCTTTAATCTGTCGCTGCTGCTGAAGCCCCCGGGATTACTGCTGTTGTGGCTGCCTTTGACCTGCTCCCACTCTCTGTCTGCCGAGCCCGCCGCTCTGCTGCTGACTCCCAGCTACAAGGATACAGCATCTTTGACCTCAGGGGTA
Source organism: Macquaria ambigua (assembly GCA_008360985.2). Taxonomy (NCBI): domain Eukaryota; kingdom Metazoa; phylum Chordata; class Actinopteri; order Centrarchiformes; family Percichthyidae; genus Macquaria; species Macquaria ambigua. Next base: position 103,936 of record VMKM01000646.1, on the reverse strand, counting down.
GATGTCCAGTCAGAGGTCTGCCGAGGTGAATTTGGTGCTTCAGTGACCCCCACCTCCTCTGCTCTCATCGTCAGTGCCCCCCAACCTTCCTGGTTCCTGTTGAGGCACTGGGCCATAATTGGGGGGGGGCCATGAGCCCCGGGTGTATGCTGCTGTTTGTTTTTGGCTTTGTAGGGGGAGCGGTGGTCATCAACTCTGCTGTACTGGTCTCTCTGTCAGTGCTGCTGCTGGTTCACTACTCTGTCTCTACCGGCGGCTTACCTGCCCTGCCTTCCTTACCCTCCCTACCCAGACCAAGCAGGTATAATGTGTGCGTGTGTGTTATATTAATGTACATTATCTCAATTTATCTTCCCTGCTGTAGTCTGTGTATTTGTAGCCATGCAGTCGCAGTGTTGCTGCCATGTGGGCGTGTTATAGTCAGACAGTATTAGACTGCACACTAAAAGTAGGTCAAGAGAGAGATGGGTAAAAATGGCAGAGTCATACCAGGAAGACAACACCACCTTTAGATATTTCCATTTCACCTGAGTGTATTGTTGTTGTTTATGATTATTCTCCTAATTTAGTTCCAAGACAAACCCATAGTGGAGGACTGATAGTGATAGTGAGCATGTGATTTTTCCTCGCCCCCTCAGTTCAAATAACAAAAGGCAGCATTGGTCACTATCAGTGGCCTGCACGTGACCTCCTCCTCTGGATATGGTGGTCCATTGTTTTTGGGCTGCTGCTTTTCATCCCTGCCTGTCCGCTGCTCTTTTCAGCCATTGTTCTGCTCGCACTGTACAATTTTATTTATTTTTTTTTTTTCATACCTAGTCACCGGAGTGAAAATAGCTGCTGGTGTGTACCTGGTCTGGTGCAGTGTGTTTATTTCAAAGTGTTCCTGAATATTATCGGTCTTTCAGTGCTTAGAGTTGTTGTGAAGTGGAAGTTTGGATATGAGCAGCTCAATGCAAGAGTGAGCTAGTTGGAGATGGTAACAGATAGGGCTGCATTCTTTTCATTATTGATTAATCTGCCTATTATTTTCATCACAATTTCCCAGAGCCCAAAGTGGCATCTTCAAATTGCTTCTTCTGTCCAACCAACAGTCGAAAAACCCAAAGACTCTTCATTTACTGTCATAAATGACAAAGAAAAGCAGCAAATCCTCACATTTAAGAAGCTGGAACCAGCAAATGTTTGACATTTCTGCTTGAAAAATGACGATTGTTTATCAAAATGGTTGGCAATTAATTTTCTTTCGATCCACTAATCGACTAATTGTTGCAGCTCTAGTAACAGATATCTGTCTTCTGATAACACTCATGGCAGAATACGTCTCCATCACAGAGCCAGATGCAAATTGATTTGTGATATTGCCTGAGCTAATAGGTGGGAGGTAATAGAGTTAATGAGACAACCAGCTTTATTTCTCTTCCCACCACTTCAGTGCTAAACTGTCTCAAGGGGACCTTTTGCTGCAACACACCTCTGTGGAGCATTGACTCAGACTTGTCACAGTTTGTTTTGTATAACTGGTTACATTATGCTGATCTGCTTTTACCGCACTGAAAAAAATTAACAACATGCTCATTTAATTCGGCAAAAGCAAATTAAATGTATAATCTGTCATGTTAAGTGACTTCAAGCCCGAGTGAAGTATAGCAGCTGCTGCACAAAACTTTATTCATCAAGCCTATTCTACCAAGTGTCACTTTCTCTGTAGGAACCTCATCACAACATGGAGAGAGGGGCAAAACATTCAAACTAATGAGAACATGTCCAACCTGTTTTATATAGTGTAAAATATATACCGCTCACATACCGTGCACTTTTTATTGCCCAGTATAAATCACATGTTCTTGCACCATGCTGTTGTCAGGACTGCTTTTCTTACTTAAGGTCTCCTTTACTACCGAAGGAATTCTTTTATGTTTTCAGACGCACCAGCAGCCTGTCTGTCGGCTGGACAGTCCAGCACTTTGTTGTAGACAGAAATATCTCACACTTATTGAATGGATTGCTACAGATTTCGGTACAAATATACATTGTTCCCAGAAGATGACTTTGTTCATCCCCTTTAGCTCCACCGGCAGGTCAAGGTTTTCACTTATCCAGTGACGTATCTCAACATGTACTTGATGGATTGGCACAACATTTTGTGCAGACATTCATAGTCCCCAGAGGATGAATCCTACTGACTTTCGTGATCCCCTGACTTTTCCTCTACCGCTATCATGAAGTTGATATTTGTGGTTTCAAGTAAAATGTCCTGACCACTGCTGGATGGATTGCCAGGACATTGAGTACACACATTGACGTTCCCCTCAGGATAAATTGTAATAACTCTGATAAACCCCTAACTTTTCCTGTAGAGCCATCATCACAACAACATTTCAATTTGTCCAAAACTTTAGTTTGTGACTAAATACCTGCAAAACTAATGACATTCCCATCAGCCTCTGCTGCACTTTGTTGCAAATGTTAGCATGCTAAAATTCTTAACTAAGGTGGTGAACATAATAAACATCATACCTGTATGTTAGCATGCAGACGTTAGCATTTAGCTCAAAGCGCTGCTGTGTCTAAGTACAGCCTCACAGAGTCGTCTTAGTCTTGTTTTCTGTATATTCTAATTACGTAAGAGTGACTTGACCAACAGGCCAATCTCTCCGACACTTACTTTCTTCCAGTTTCCTTTTGACTCATCCCCCCCTTCCATTTGTCTCTGTATCCAGGAAGGAGCGTCCCATCTCCATGGGCATATTCCAGCTCCCTGGGACTGATGGTATGACCCCTGACCTCCAGAGGGAACCTGTGGACACCCCTTCTGAGCCATGGAGATTCAACAACCTTAGCCATCCGCGGTCCAACACCAGCCTCCAGGTGTGACTCACAGGTCTTGACGAATATAAAAGAAAGACTTCTTTATATCACTAGTTACAAAGTGTAAAGTTACTGTCCGAAGTTGGCTTGTAGAGCTTCCCACGGATCGGACCGGTGACATCATCCCAAGTTCAGTTAAAAGAGGTTGTGGAAACAAAATGTAAACACTCAATGCCAGCAAACACCAAAGAGAGTGCATTTCTATTCAGAGAGAAAGGATTGTTCAGTGTGTCCAGACTTTTTAGCTGTGTGTGTGTGTGTGTGTGTGTGTGTGTGTGTGTGTGTGTGTGTGTGTGTGTGTGTGTGTGTGTGTGAGAGACGGGGTGGCTTGGAGCCCAGCAAGCAGAGGAAGTGATACCATTTGGGAGCCTGCCTTTAACCTCAAGGGAGGGTGGAAAGGACAGAGTGTCTTCACATTGTTGCTGTTGGAGACCATGCTGCAAGCAAGGCTCCATCATGAATATTAATGGCCGCCTAATAAGTATTCACTTGCCGTTATTACGCTAGTACGGGGTCAGAGGGAAATTGTAAGGCTTGGGAAGTGGTTTGAGTTTTGGTAACCTTTATTTTGACCCACGTTATCAGGACTTGTCTTACATTGTTTCATACCTGGCAGCCAAGGTGGTTGATATAGGATAGGATAGGATAGGATATAGACAATATAGGTGTCGCAGTATTTCTCACTCAACTTCTACACACACACACACACACACACACACACACACACAGTAGTCTTACCAGGCTCCCCCAGTACAGATACACAGCAGTGCCTTTGTGTTTCGTCCTCTGACTTGACATTTTCTCAAAGATTTACAGTTAATGATCCCTTCCCTCTCCCCATGTGAAGGTGCTCGTGTGTGTGAATGTCTTTTTTGGAGGGTTAGGGAGGAGCCATTATCGGCAGAGTAGCAGCGGAGGGAAGCTTTCCCCTTATTGGCTGCTCAGTGCTACTATAGCAACACTAGAGTGAAGCCAGCATGGCGACAAGAGATGTGAAAGGAAATACTCCCATCAGTGCGGAGAGAGACGCAGATGTGGGAAGAAATCTGAGAGGAAAAAAACAGTATTGAGAAAGTTTAATTCTCTAATATTATATCGTTCAATATCTGTGGAAGCTTTAAAGTCTCCTCTGTGTATTTAAAGACGCCCTTCATCTGTTTTCAAGGTGACCGAAGGAGCCGTATGGATGTGTTGTTGTTGTTGTCCTGTTTGATTCTTTTCCATCAGGCACTGTGCTATTTATAGGACTGAAGCCGCTGGCATTAATGGATCAAAACACTACAGGGTTGTAAATTCTGCATGCCACAAAGGGCTGCTGAGAGCTGATGAAACCTTAGTGTTTGATTGGTACTGTAAATCCAGTTCATTGTCATTCATTTACACAGACAGCCTTTGCCAACCAGGTCACCTTGTGTACCAGAAGAAGCCATAAATACTGCTTCACTCATGGAGCTCTTTTCCTTTAGTTCTTAAAACATCCTTAAATATCTGTATATTACATATCACCGTGGTTCTGTTTGTTTTTGCTTAAAACAGTTTTAAGGAATGAATGTTAGGAAATATTAATGAGCAAGGTCTTTAATATCCCTCAGTCTGAGGAACAGTTCTCCCCAATCAGAGTGGAAGGTGAGAGTTCGCAGGAGAATCTGCCCAATCAGGAGGCTGATCAGGACCAGGTAGACCTGTCTGGAGAAACTAACCACGGCGTCTACTAAAAATGGCTGGTTTTGTAGTTGTGTTGCAGACTTTGCTGTAGCGGGATCAAATACAATGATGCTAACACACTAGCAATACCTTATACATCTAATGGAACGTGCATGATGCTGACCTGTTCCCTTTTTTATATCTTCAGCTGGCCTCAACATTGATTGTTTTTAAAGCAGCAGAATAAATAGTTTTTTACAAAAAGAGCCTTTTCAGAGCAGACATTTTGGTAAGTCATAGCAGGAAAAGCACGTGTCACTGATAACATTAAAAAGACTGTGTTCCATTAAGGTGTGCTAGTGGCTAACTGGGACAGGTGATGCAACCGCGCCAAAAGTTGTCAAAATGTCTGCTATGAAAAAGGTCTGTTTGAGATGGTTCAGCGGCTCATAGCTTCTTATAACTGTCAGGAGTTACAAGCGTATCTTGGATGGAGTGTCCTGGTTGCATGATGAGGTTTGGTTAGTGTTTGTGTTGGTTTACGCTGCATGACAAGGTGCACTCGGTTTGACCCAGTTAACATTTGTTCTTTTTATTTAAACATAAGGAATTTTTGGATTTATGTTATGTCATGGTTGAAAGCTCCAGAAAAAGCTAGTAAGCTTGAGTTAAGATTATTTTGTTTTACAGTTTACAAAATCAAGGTTGACTTTGACGCCCATTTCTTTAGACTGTTTTTCTTCATCTTTTTTAGTTTACTTTGGTATTTTTGGCCTGATCACACTTTTGTTTATTGTGTTGTTGTGTTTGGTTTGCATTTACACGAATGTGCTGCACATTATCATCTATTTGCCAGCCTATAGAGCCCTATTGTGAACCCGGAAATGTTGAGTATACCCAAAGTTTTATGTTAGAAATATACAGTATGGGACATAGCATTTAGAAACCTCCGGATGCTAACTTGCATATGTTGAATAATTTACATAATTAGCATTAATTAGCATAATCACCAGTGTGGACAATATTTTAGCAAATGCTTGGCCGATTTGGACAATAATGGAGTGGTTTTGGGGGTTATTGACGATGCTTTATCCATTTCTGACATTTTCAGAATTCAAAAAGGCTGTTTTAAACCAGAAGTGGCCATATTTCAACTCCCTGTGGGCCGACTTTTCAGTCAGAAATGCAAATGTTTCCGGGTTCACATTGCTGGCACATTGCTTAAATTGCAGGAGGTTCATAATGTTGAACAAAAAACCATGTGATGTTGACTTCATGAAGAAGATCATAGTTTTATCCTTTGTTTTCCTTATTGATTCTCCCCTCCTCCTCCTCCTCTTCCTCCATCTTAAGGATGAAATGGCCGGTGCAAACCGCGGAGGCTCCAAGTCCAGTACTCCAACCAGTCAGGGAAGTGTCTCCAAAAGTGGAACTCCTGTGTCTTTACAAGGTGGAGGATCCAAATCCAACACCCCCTTGTCCTCTCAGGGTGGTACCTCTAAATCCAACACCCCCACATCTACATACAGTGCCAACTCTCAGGCCACCACACCACTATCTCGTCATGAAGGAGCGTCCACTGGAATGAGTCCTGTGTCCAGTATCGGGGGTGGCTCTGCCTCTGCCGCAAACCTGTCTACTGTTGCTTCCGATGTTGCCGTGAAGACTGTGGACACGCCCCTGCAGGAAGGGGAAGTTTCAGACGGACTCAACAAGAACCTAGACAGGACCAGTGGAAAACCGGAGGGCAGTAAGAACATCGCAGCGGTGCGAGAAGGACCGCGGGGTCAGCTTGGACCTGATGGTCAGGACTCTGCCTCTACACCCCTCAAAGGTGATGGTCAGTCCTGCGGTTAAAACACCTTGTCTACCTGCTGTTTGAGTGTACCGGATTGCTCATTCTTTTGTTTCGTATCCCTGCTGGTTAGATGGAGCAGACAACCTGGAGAAGTCTGAGGTGCAGGCCATCATAGAGTCCACTCCTGAGCTGGACATGGACCTCGATGGCTGCAGAGGAACAAGGTAGACGACAGATGATTATATATTTTATCATCATTACCCTAAAATTAGCAAGATGTTAAAGGATGAGGCTGGAGTTATATATTGGTCTATATGTTTCTTCTCAACAAAACCCATGAAAAGACCAAAACCAACAATGACATTTTTTTCACTCTTTACACAACTACTTCCGCACAACACATTGTCCGAACTAATTCTTTTCTAGAATAAACAGGCCCGTAGTCTGAATACTTTCCAACTACCCTACCCTGCCTGTGATACTCGGCTCTAAGCACATTTGTTCCTACTGTAGACGTAAATCTTTAAAAACGGGTCACAAATATATAGGAAGATTGTGCGATATGACTGAAATTCAAATTCCAGTTTGTATTAACTTGTATCAGAGTGTTAAAAGTAAAAGCTGTATTGTGATGCCGATATTTAGCAAAACGATCATGTTGCAACGTCAGGCCGCCTCCATCATGATAATCATAATTTTCTCCCTCTCTCTTGTTTCACACTCCCTCCCTTCTACCTTATCTGTCCGTCCAGCACGCCATCTAAAGGTGGCATAGAGAATCTGGCGTTTGACCGCAACACTGACTCTCTGTTTGAGGAGCTGTCGTCCGCAGGAAACGACCTGATAGGAGACGTGGACGAGGGAGCCGACCTGCTGGGTAAGAAGCCTCTCTCTCTCTCTCTCTCTCTCTCTCTCTCTCTCTCTCTCTCTCTCTCTCTCTCTCTGTCTCTGTCTCTGTCTCTCTCTCTCTCTCTCTCTGTCTCTCTCTCTCTCTCTCTCTCTGCATATGCTATGCAACACTATAATCTATAATCGTCTCTATTTTTACAAACAATCTTCTTCCCCTGCCGTATTCTCTGAATTTTCTTTTCTCCGGCTGTCTGGCTTTATCGTCTTTACAGATGAGTTTTCTGGTGTGTATCAAGAAATTCCCTTCCAGATCTCTTTTTCCAACTCACTATTCTCAACATTTGTGTCCCTGATTCTGTGTTTAGTTTCAGTTCCCTCTGTGACTTTCTTATAGATGTACAGGGTAGATTAGAGTGTTGTGAAGGGCAGTGATACCATAGACTACAGATGTTCAAATGAGACCATTTAACTTACTTAAATCTCAAGTTAAGTCTCATAAAACTCTTCCTGATTTGCATCATCTCTTGCACGACTCTCAGACTACAACTTTCTAGGTAAGACTGCGAGAACAATAGTTAGTTAGTGTGTAGGATAGACAGAAGAAACATGATTTTTCCTTTTCATGTTGGAGCACATGATAAGATGAAACATTCATTTTGTATTCCCATTACGGGTGATCATTTTCAGGTATGGGTCGGGAAGTCGAGCATCTTATCCACGAGAACACCCAGCTGCTGGAGACCAAGTTAGTACTCTTTATAACTACTGAAGAGTTCATTTCTTTTCTAAAACCATCTCGGCCCCACGTTTATATGTAAGGAGCCAGAAATAATGACATTTGTCGGCGTTTTCGGACCGGAGGAACTTTTTCATTGTTCCAAGAACCTTTTTATTGTGTTCGCACTGCAAGAACTGGGAACGATCGTAGTTCTTAGAGAACCATTTTGAGGGACTTCATTACTTCAGAGTAGGTACTCTCCCAGCACAAGAGGATCCCTGAGTGACGTAAGTGTATGTTGATTGGTCCAGACGTAAGTGTACAGTGATTGGTCGAACACAGCTCGTAAAAGTAGCCTTAAAAAATGGACCAATTGACCGACAGTGAAATTCAGGCTTTATTGAGCGTATCTGCGATGGGGGAAATACAACGCGATTTTGACTCGTCAAAGCAATTGTTGTGAGTGACGTTGCTATACCAACCGCCGGCCAGCTTATGTCAGCGTTCCTATTGGCGGTGCGAATGCAAACCGAAACAAAGCCTCTGAAGGTATGTAGTTCTCAGGGCAGCTCCTCAGTGGGCAGTTCCTCTCAGTGAGCCCCCAAAACAGTCTGGTCCGAAAACGCCTATTAACACTTAATGAAAAAGGACTTTAACACTGAAGTAAGTATATCATCATTGCAGACATTGCTACATTGGTTGTGTGCCAAATACCAGCATTATCTTCCCTATTTATACTGTATGTGCTTGTTGTTACTGTATTTTTGTTGATGCATTTTGTGTTTGACATATTAAATCAGTTTGCAGCGTCTACTGATGCACCTGCAGCTTGGATGCAAATCACTTTGCCTCTGTGGAGTTTGGTTATTTTCCTCATTTGATTTGAAAATGTGCACATCGAAGCGACTATTGCCAGACATGTTTAATGGCTAACACATGCTGTTTATTGGCATTCAACCTAATATAACCCATCTCTGCAGCAGTGTTTGTAATTGTGGTTAAGTTTCTACAGTTCAAATCCTTTTTCCAGGAGGTGTTGCTGTGTTTTGGTCTACTCCTTCTAGCACTTTATTCTAAAGATTGATATTGAAAATCATTGAGAAACAGGACAGTGCTGCCACCGGATGTTTAACGTGCATATTACATTTAGAATGTATGATTTATATGCCTGTGTATTTGTTTCCAGAAATGCTTTGAATGTGGTGAAAAATGACCTGATAGCACAAGTGGATGAGCTGTCTTGTGAGAAGGAGGGCCTGCGAAGTGAGCTGGAAGCTGTCACTCAGGCCAAGACCAAACTGGAGGAGAAGAACAAAGAGTTAGAAGAAGAACTCAAGAGGTGAGTGGTTTTGGACTGCCCACCTGTCTGCATATTGCATTTGAGTATATACTGTATAAAGATGGCTGCTAAAGACTTATAACTTGTGTACCGGCTTGCAGGATTCGAGCAGAGCTTGAGGACGCCAAACAGAAGGTCAAGAACGACAATGAGGATGAAGTGAGTCCTTGATTTTTGTTGTGCGAGTGTGTGATACACCTGTATGGATTAGAGCAGGCTAGCTACAGGGTTCGTACAAAGTCTTGAAAGTTTGAAAAAGGCTTAATTTTAACCGTTATATTTTCAAGGTTAGGAAAATGCTTGAATTCGAATATACTCTTTGAAAAATGCTTGATTTTCAACATAAAGGAAAGTTATTTTCTTGTGTTCACTCGTCATTCATAGCTAGATAAGTCCTCTGTTGATCCTTTACTCTGGAAATTAGGAAGCATTAAATAATCGTGATCAAAACATACAATGAGTTAATATAAATATATATAAAATAGTGACAGTATACATTGATTGATCGCTGTGGGTGTAAAGGAATTCTGTAAACTTTATTTTTCGCAATTGCATTTATAGTAACAATTTAGATGTGATAATAAAGGCTTCGAGAGTCTGGAAATGTTTGGTTTAGGTACCTTGAAAGTGCTTGAAAAGTGCTTGAATTTTACTCTTAAAAAGCTGTACGAACCTTGTATCTAAATGTTGAATGTTCATCTCTAAATATGACTTGCAGCGCCTACAGATTCCTTAGCTTTAAAGCCTTTAGTGTTCCCTTTAAAAAAGCTTCACAGCCATCATGTTGATCATCTCATTTTAAATAAAAGGCCAATGTGTCATGTGTAATCTGTATATGTATTGAGTAGTGGTTCAGTGGTCTCATGCTGGTCTTGTGCCTGCAGAGCGATGTGCCTACAGCACAGAGGAAGCGCTTCACCAGGGTGGAGATGGCCAGAGTCCTGATGGAGAGGAACCAGTACAAGGAGAGGCTCATGGAGCTGCAGGAGGCTGTCAGATGGACGGAGATGATCCGGTAAGACGGGAGGAACAACATGACGTAGGGCTGAACAAATGGAGGACAGTTAGTCAAGCTTCAGGCCTGCATTCGTGGTCTACATGTAATTAAACAAGATATGATTGCATCATATATACTCACACCTTTATCTTGTTTCTGCACCAAGAAAATCAGAGAAGGTCAATTCAGTTAGAGAGAAAAGTAAATGTGCCTAGATTTCTACAGAAAAATAAATCAATTTAGCTCACATTCATTAAATTATTACATTAGTGGTATACCGAGCATTACTCAGTGATATTCTCATATAGTCATCACATTCAAAAGTGGTGTTATATATGGCCAGTAATGAGACAAAGTAGATATCAGGCGACATCTAATTGAGTTAACATCTCTCTGTTCGACAACTACTGAGCCGATCGGGAGGCGATCGCCTACATGGTTTATGTAGTAAAAGACTCTGTTAGTCTTTTATGGACAGCAAAAGACACCACAACTCTGTTTCTTCTTCCACAAAAGCATCTGTGGCCAAGTGTAAATGATACAGACACCAGCATGCAGAGAGCATATTGTTGTGTTTCCACCTCACAGAATAACATTAATTAGCTACAGCTGAGTACATCTGCCTTTTTCTTTTCTGCCTAATTTGTTGAAATTACTTTCTATACATTGCTATGATTTGATCATGAGGTGCTGCTGCAAATGAATACAATTCCCCCGGTTTCCTTGCCTTGATCCTTAACACACGAACCATCCACAAAGGGATAATACAAAGCTATATTATACGGACAAAACTGGCTGTGTGGTTTGATGTTTCAAGTAGAAATGAAGGATCTGCCTGTGAAACCCCATTGAAAGCATTCAGTTTAATTCAAAGTGAATTGTCTCTCTCAGGGCTTCAAAGGAGAACCCAGCTCTTCCAGAGAAGAAGAAATCCAGCCTCTGGCAGTTGTAAGCAACTCTTTTTTCTTTTCACTTCAGCTCTTAAATACCAACCACAGTTTGATTACTGTCTTATTTATGTGTTTCATCTTGCTTTTCTTTTGTATTCCATGTTGTATGGTTGTTTTCTCCAGGATGTAGGTAAATCTTTGACATGTTAACGGTGTTTATCTTGACTGGCTTCTGATGTTGTTGTTTTTTTTTTTTTTATCTTAACAGAGGAGAGCCAGCCAGAGAACAGTGGCTCTGATCTCAGATCTGAGCTGCTTTGCTCTCACAATTGTCTTTAATTCTTTATTACAAGTGAACAAACATCAAGCATGACAGAAGCTTTTGAGAGAACTGATGTTGGCACAGTGCGCTTGTTTGCTCACAGAGGAACTAAAATCTGAAAGACTGAATTTCTGTTATCTGATCGCGGCTCTCCTTTGTCGAGTGTCACAAGGAATGAGTTTGGTTTGGCGTGAAGGTGGACGTTATCTGGGGCAGGTTTTTGGCAACGGGATTGGGACGGTTGATGGTTGTGCGTATAAGAGAAGCAAAATCTGATAAATTCACCATCTCTCCTGCTCTGTTTCTGTGTGTCCTTCTATACTCCGCCTGATGTTGTGATGTCTGTGTGCAGGAGGTGTGTTTGGGGAGGGGTTGCTATGGAGATGGGAGGGAAGGCAGGGATATGGGTGGAGTGTGTTGGTGAAAACAAAGCAAACATGCTCATAAAAATAGACTTACCAGAGCCTATTTCTTTAAGTTAGACTTATGCTATAAACACATTCTTTAGAAACATGCTTAAACACCAGTTGCTGTATATAAACTGTCAGATGTAATGTGATAGATACCGTGTACTCCCTCTGTGGAGTTAGGGGGGAGATGAAAAGTGTTACTGTCCAGGCCTGTTTTGCTCCGTGTTGTTGACTAACGTCCTAGTCGGTGCGCAGTATTAACCCCCGCACCCCGTCCACCATTCTGGGAGGACAGCTGCTCTGATGCTTTGCTGTTTGGGAGGCAGGTCAAGTTAACGGGAACATGCATATCAATGTCTGATTGCTACCTGTGTGACAGCTGGCATGGTGTGTTGGCATGGGAAAGGTACCTTATTCCCCTTAAATGTTGAACCCTACCTCTGCCGCCGGAGCTACTGCTTGTGTCCACCCCCTCTATACGTTTTGTCTGTGTGCTTTCCTCCCCCTCCCCCACCCCTCTTTCCTTCCCACTTCCCCGCCCTTACACCTCCAGTTTCAGCCGTTTGTTCAGCTCGTCGGGCGGGGCGGCCAAGAAGCCGGCGGCGGAGGCCCCAGTGAACGTCAAGTACAACGCACCCACCTCTCAGATTCAGCCGTCCGTCAAGAAGAGGAGCAGCACCCTGCAGCAGCTGCCCAGCGACAAGAGCAAAGCCTTTGATTTCCTCAATGAGGAGTAAGTCAGTCGGGAAATTATTTATTTATTTATTTTTACTGATTTTTTTTTTTTTATTCAACACATATAATACAGAGAACCTGGAGGAGATACACATACAATTACACTCGTTTTAACTTACATTCTTTCATGTCTGTTCTGAACACTGTTGTTAAATAATTCTTCATTTGTAATAATTATTTTCATGATGCATAAACATGAGCAGCACATATCAAATACCACACCACTCATACCACAAAATGTTTATTACTAGGAATAAAAATACACATAAAAAGAAAAATAAATGCAATGAAATACAAATGAAGTAGAAATAGTGGTAATAATGGTGACCATCTTTCAGCATATCTGTCTGTCCTCAACTGTAGTCTCGCTGTGATTTTCTCCATGATAAAGACTTGAAAAAAGAAACAACAGGCCACTCATCAAATTCAAATAAGCTTTATTGGCATGACAGATCAGAAACCTATGTTGCCAAAGCAGTACAGAAAAGTATTAACATTGACAGATGATTAGCAGTAAATATACAATAACAATCATCAAATACAATATAATAAAGGCATTAAATAACAATTACATTAAATTCAACTTATGACCATACAGGACAGAAAAGGGGTCCATAACGTATGGAAGGAATGAGTCCAGTAGATAGAAAAACATGGGCAGCTGTAATAATTTTACAGCTGTAATCACTCAAACATTTACTACAGAGCTTGTTTCTCTTGGTGTGTGACAACAGTCGACATATTTTGCAGCCAATACTGCACACTGACTTTTCTCCCCACATAGACAGGGCAGTTTCTGAAGATCGGGGAGATAAACTCAGGATACATATTACTTATTACTTGTTTCAAAGAAAACCTCCCTCAAATCCTTATATTTCTCACAGTTTTGTAAGAAGTGAGATTTTAATTTCAAGTTGACATTTTTTTTTTTATTTCACTCAAGCATACAGATCTGTTTTACACATTTTAATGGCTTCCAAAGTTTTAAACGTCTTCATGAGTGAGCTGTTGTTTTGTCCCGCAGAGTGGCGACCGATAACGTGGTGTCCAGGCGGGAGCAGAAGAGGGCTCAGTACCAGCAGGTCAAAGCCCACGTCCAGAAGGAGGACGGCAGAGTGCAGGCTTACGGCTGGAGTCTGCCTAAGAAACACAAAGTAAGGAGATGAACACCAAAACCTTGTCTCCCGTTGTATTAACTACTATAGATGGTCTGTTCCTGTTGTGATGTGAGCTGTAACAGAAACAAGCTGTAATGCAACAGTGCGGTTTTTACATTTCCAGGCCAATGGTGGTCAGGCAGAGGGAAAGGTGAAGAATCTACCTGTTCCTGTCTTCCTCAGACCACTGGATGAGAAAGATGCTTCTATGAAGGTATTTCCTCCAGCTTGTTGGGTGTATAATTACATACTAAATGTCTTGTTAGCTTTCATCCTCCACATTAAATCTGCATATTTTTTATTGTTTTTAACCAGTATGGGAAGACAAATGTTAGTATGTTTTGACTGAAGGCCAGATAACATTGTAATAACTGCATTCTTTGTCTCAGCTGTGTTAAATATCTCTTCATAGCTTTCATATTTCACATCCTATTCAACTGCTGTGTCTGTGTTTCAGCTGTGGTGTGCCGCTGGCGTGAACCTCTCCGGAGGGAAAACCAGAGACGGAGGTTCCATCGTAGGAGCCAGTGTGTTTTACAGTGACGTGCCTGGACCAGAGAGCCCCAAAAGGAAAATAGGATCTCAGAGCAGCCTGGATAAACTGGATCAAGAACTCAAGGTACACACACAGGTTCTCCTTGTATGTTTCAGTGTCGTTTTTATCGTCCCATCCCACATAAATAATTCAAATAACACCTCAATCATACTGGAATATTGAGAGTATCAAGTTTGAGTCATTCGTTTTTCAAAAAGGAAACCTGTAGCTACAAAAACACACGTATTCACATACACTAAATGCTCCATGTCCTCTTGTGTTTGTTGTTGCAGGCGCAGCAGAAAGAGTTGCGGCAGCAGGATGAGCTGTCGTCACTGGTTTGGATCTGCACCAGCACCCAGTCCACCACGAAAGTTGTTGTCATTGACGGCAACCAGCCTGGAAACATCCTGGAGAGCTTCTTTGTTTGCAACTCCCACGTCCTCTGCATCGCCAGCATACCAGGTCAGCGGATGAACACACCTGAAAGTGTCGCTGAAAGTCCACGTAGAGGAAGAGAGGATTTTATTACTGACGCCTGTGTGCAAATAACTCGTTGGCCCACAGAGGGGGGCAGCAAGTTTTCTTATTCCTGTTTTATGTGTTTGTGTTTTTAATTTAGGTGCGAGAGAGACGGACTACCCAGCTGGTGAGGAAGTCGCTCCAAACTCCGAGGCAGAACCAGCAGGAGATGGCGGCTCACTACCAACCAATAGCAGCTCAGCAGAAGGCGATGGCGTGCTCGGAGGCATCACCGTCGTTGGCTGTGAAGCCGAGGGAGCAGCAGCGGTTCCTCAGAGAGCCGGCAGTCCAGGAAAAGACGGAGAAACTGGTAAGAGACGTCAACTAACGGATCCCTTTTCCACCTGATGTTGGCGGGTGTTCTTGGTGATCAGGGCTGTAAGACGGGTACTGTTTACGTCAGTGTATTGCTTTATGCTCTTGACTATGGAGTGGGCGTGATCAGTTGTCAGGAAAGAAAACGAAACGTCTCACACCTTGCTACTAGCAAGCTAACGTTAGCGCGTCACCTCAGAATGGCACCTGATCTGGCACCATAAATGTTACCTACACATATGAGTTGGCCCAGTTTGCTAAGAGATGGTCCTCTCTACAGAATCCAGACCAGCAGAGGAAGCCACAGAGGCGACGGAGGCCAGCGGAGGGCCTGCTGACCAAAGAGAGAGCTTGAGGGGAGTCTATACCGAGCACGTCTTCACTGATCCGCTGGGAGCTCAGCAGACAGCCGAGGCTCCAGCCAACTACTCTCAGAGGTGACATCAGGAGGCCCATTGCCCAAAACACTGTCGTTACAATTCAGTCTGTCCAATAAAACTGTCCATTTTATCAGCACGACCGTAAACAAACCGAGCAACAACATCAAATCGCCCGTTAAACCATTTACTGTTGGAGCATGAAACCTATCATGTAAATATTTGTGTGATGGTAAATTATTATTGCAGTGCATTAAACTTTCAAGTCAAACTCTCGCTACATGGCTGGATAAGTGTGTGTTTTGCCCTTGGCTACTGCTTACTCTCTACAAAATGGGCTGTAACATTGTATGAGGCATAGAACTAGTGAAAAACACAAATATCCATCCAGCGCTACCTCTGTTGATTAGACGGACTTCCTTTTTGTTTCCTTGTTTATTGACTGTGTATTGTGACAGATTGGGAATAACTCACTCGCAGGCAAATTCACAAAAGGATTGCACGGCTTTTGCTGCTGGTAAACCTGCACAAATAAGACAAGAAGCACCCACAAAGAAAAAGTGAAAATGCACGCCTATCTGCGCTGCCAAGTAAATAGCGTCTCAGTGCTCTGGTGCTATTTGCACGTATTTAAATGAGGTAGAAGATGCATACATTTGGCGCAAAATTGAAAAAAAAAAATCCAATTCACAAACACCAGCACTAATATCTACACGCAGTTAGAGCGAAAATTATTAGCATCTTCAGAGAGTCGGTGGTAACTGAAGGGCATTTATAAAGATCATGGCAGCAGTGATTGTAGCCAGGCGGAGGCATCGTCATGCCCGGCGTGCTCGTGAGCGGATATTTCAAAGGAGAATATCACTTTTTGTTTGTAGCTCGCGGCCTGAAAATTTCAGTTTTCTCCTTCTCTCTGCCAGCGTCCTGCCTACTGTGTTCTTTTATACTTTGCCACATGGATAATTGCAATCAGACAATCATTATCGCCATATCTTTAGTGAATCGTACCTTGAGACGGGGCAGATAGCGGTTGCAAGTGATGCTGATAGCAATTCATGGTGCTATCAGCGGCTGCAATCCATTCTTTGTGAATTCGCCTACAAACGCAGCAACTCTTAATAATACTTGTTGTCTCTGACGACCAGGGAGAGTGATCTGTTGAAAGATGGCGTGAGTTCGAACCTCAGCGCAGAGGAGCAGGACCTGATGAGAGAAGAGGCTCAGAAGATGAGCAGTGTGCTGCCCACCATGTGGCTGGGAGCGCAGAACGGATGGTGAGTTTGAAATGTTTGTTTCTTTTTTTTGGCCCCAGCACACTTTATGTAAAAGGCCAGAATTCAAGAAATCTGATGATTTGAGAAATCGTTTCTGATTCCAGCGTGTACGTCCACTCCTCCGTGGCTCAGTGGAAGAAGTGTCTGCACTCCATAAAGCTGAAGGACCCTGTGCTCGGCATAGTGTACGTACATGGAGATAAATGATTTAATGATTTACTTCATTGTCAACCTCCATTGCACTCATGTTGCTACTTTTTTAAATCTGTAACAGCCGGTTTTTGAAACATGTGCTTATCTCCTGCAGACATGTGAAGGGGCGTGTCCTGGTCGGCCTCTCTGATGGCACTTTAGCCATTTTCCACAGAGGAGTAGGTGAGAGGACGCGGACTTTGCAAGTTCTTCTAAAATAAATGAGTAATATTTACCTGATGCGGGATTTATCTGTGAATATAACCATGTATCCTGACTTCCTTTGTTTGTGTCAGATGGCCAGTGGGACCTGACCAACTACCACCTGTTAGACTTGGGCAGACCACACTACTCCATCCGCTGCATGACTGTAGTACACGACAAGGTGTGGTGTGGCTACAGGAACAAGATCTATGTGGTGCAGCCCAAAGCCATGAAGGTCGAGGTATGACGAGACATCGCCCTCAGTCATTTATTATTATGTGACTATATACGTAATTTATATGTGATTATATACCAAGACCCGAACCCGCCCCACCTTTCCAACCAGACCTGACTGAACCCGCCTTGTACTGCCGAATTTGAGACCCAAACCGAGACTGAAATACTACGTGCCCACCAGCACAAAACACGTGTAACCTCCACCAGCCAATAAGCCAGCATGTAACACTAAAGCATCTCAAAACAATAAATGATCTGCTTTACCGGTTATTAGATCCACTTTGCCTTTTCCTAACGCCAGCTGGATGAACGTGGCCGGTAAACTCCAAAATCGCCGTGCTCTTTAAGAGGAGGAGCTGTGGAGGAAGGTTGGAGGTTTTTATCTGTTGTCACAACGAGCTCATAGTGTTTCCACAGTGCAATGGTCTCCCCCGAATCATTGGGGATTTTAAGAGGCTCCCCTTTTTTCAAGTTGTTGCTTTATTTAATCCTTCACCGACTGCTAGCTCGCCAGGCTAATGCAGCACATTGGCTACGCTCTGTCTCTCTTCCTGTGGGCATTGCGGATCTACTTGCAACACATGACATGCATCGATGCAGACAATTGGCAGAGTCCGAGAGAGAGAATTGTCTCATTAATTACGTTTGAAAATAATCCAATCCGCTTTACGCATAAAAACGGCCCAAACTCAAAACATTTTCCCCACACATCAAAAGTTGCTTGACAGTGTGATTTTGCCCTTGAAACATGAAATCAGGAGTCTTTCCTGCACCCTTCTTACTCTCTTCCATATCTTCTCTGTCCTTTGCAGAAGTCATTTGACGCCCACCCTCGTAAGGATAGCCAGGTTCGTCTGCTGGCCTGGGATGGGGATGGTATCTGGGTGTCCATCAGACTGGACTCCACTCTCAGGCTGTTCCACGCTCACACCTTCCAGCACCTTCAGGACGTCGACATCGAGCCCTACGTCAGCAAGATGCTGGGTCAGTCCTCTTTGATCCTCCATGAAACCCAAAAGGCCCTTTGAAGCAGACTTTTGTTTTGAATGTGTTCTTTGTACCTTTTTCTCAGGTACGGGGAAACTAGGCTTCTCATTTGTGAGGATCACAGCTCTCATGGTGTCGTGTAATCGTCTGTGGATCGGCACTGGAAACGGAGTCATCATCTCCATCCCTTTGACAGAGAGTGAGTTCACGAGCTAGACTGATATATATATTTTATTTTTAGGGGGATAAATTTCTCTTGCTGCTACTTATATATTTGTTTTTGTTACTATAACAGGTATTATGCTTATAATACGTTCAACAAGAATATCACAAGTTACACAAAGATATGAGTAATTATAAACACAGTCTTGAAGGTGGACTGCACAGATTGAGCTTTGTGATTTGTCTCTCTCACCTCATTAGCGGCCAACAAGGTAACCAAGGCAACAGGTAACCAACCAGGAAGCGTAGTTCGTGTCTACGGCGACGACAGCAGCGACAAAGTGACAGCCGGGACGTTTGTTCCGTACTGCTCCATGGCTCACGCTCAGCTCTGCTTCCACGGCCACAGAGATGCTGTCAAGTTCTTCACTGCCGTCCCAGGTAAACACACCAGGCTGCACGCTCTCATGTTTCATTCCAGTGTTATTTCTTTACTCTGCTCTCAAACGCTGTTTATTTTTCATAAAACATTTTGGACATTCAATAAAGGATAGATTTGGTATATTTATGTGTATTTGTATAGGGACAAGTATGTTGCATAAACCAATGCCAAACACCACAGCATTTACAGCCTAAGCTAATTTGCAGTGCCGGTCCCTACATGGGCCTTTTTAAAATGCATAAAACTCAGCAACACAAACACGAGAGACAGTACAAAACACAGACTCAACAACAGGTACATAAATTAAAAACACAGAACTCAACAAGAAAATACAGACAACAATACAGGACAAAAACTAATACAATAACGCACCATAAAACAAGAAGCGCCAGGTCGTTCATGACTACATGACTGAGTTTAAAATGATCCCAGTCAGGATTTCCACATGTTGATCCCCCGAACACAAAAAGCTGTTAATCCAAATGAGGATTTATGCATATTAATTTTCTAATTTAAGAAAAAAAAAAGAAAGAAAAGAAGGAAAAGTTGACTTGTGATATGTGATGGAAATGATTTTTGCGTAATAGCAAATCAGCAAATCCTTTACATGTGTATGAAATGTAAAATAAACAAAGCTGTTTGCTCTCCCTACTTTGCTTCTCATATTATTGAAATCAGATTAAAAACTAATGAGCCAGAGAGCTGAGATCTCCTTTAAATACAGTACACTGATAAGAAGGTCTGCACCAGAAAAAAGCCCAATCTGGACTTGTTGGGTGTTGTTTACAGTTTGTGGCTCTGTGCTTTCAGGTCATGCAGTCCCATCTGCGTCCTGTGGAGCAGAGGCAGCAGGCGACAAGGCGACAGATGCCGCAACTCAGGAAGGAACCAAGTCTGTGTTGGTGATGAGCGGAGGAGAAGGCTACATCGACTTCAGGATGGGTGAGCTTGCTGCATGTGATGGATACAAACATCACTGTAATCACTACAGAGGATGTGGAGACAAATGTGGTATCTCTCTGTGTGTGTGTGTGTGTGTGTGTGTGTGTGTGTGTGTGTTTAGGTGACGAGGATGGCGAGGCGGAGGAGGGCGAGGTCCCCCCCTTGAAACTGCAGCCCTTCCTGGCTAAAGCCGAGCGCAGCCACCTCATCGTCTGGCAGGTCCTGGCCAGCGAGGGCTGAACTCTGACCCCGGACCCTCACCGAGGAATGTTTTGCCTTTTCTCTCAAACCCGCTGCCATGCAGGAGGAGTTCGGGTGGACGACTCCCCTCTGCAGGCATGAGTTTAATCAGCACTTTTTTCTTCCTCAGACCTGAACAAGAAGAGTGAAACAAGCAAAAACTGCTCTGAGAGTGGAGAGAGACTGGACTGGAGCAGAGCAAACAGATTCACGCAAACTGCATGTTATTGTTCTATTATACGTTGTTTTTTATTTTTATTTTATTTTATGGATTTGATTTTCAATCTGGTATAATGCCTCCTTTCTTTTTAACTTTTTGTTTGTAATATTTGCTCAGCAAATACAATGAGTTTTCCTCCTGACATTTCCCGGTTCCCTTCACCCAGTTCAGTTTCTGTGTGCTCATGCTGGACTCAACTTGATGCTAAATCAAAATAATCACCCGTGAGCTCCCCTGTTGTCCTTTTTAATAATGTAAGACTGGGGCAATCGTGGGATTCCTGATGAATCCCAAATCCTACTTCGTGTTGTTTTTGTGTTTTTCATCCTTTGAGATGAACTTGGCTTTTGATTGTATGCAAGAACAACTGACTTGATCGCCACTTGTCTCTAGGTCCGGATTTGTTCAAGTCAAATGCAGTACATCAGATTGATCTTGTTAGTAACTGTTTGAGCAGAGGATGGCCCCGTATTTATCTAAATATTCAAGATGTGACAGTGGAAGCCCCAGTTTATTACCATGACATTTCAGTCACAGAGCTAAGCATCTGATGTTATGAAAAATACTTACCTCTGTTCTCAAGGTATTCCCAGAATCCTCAGACTCTTGTAACCATCTGAATGTAAAAATATTCTTTCTGCCGCATGATAAAAAAGATTTCTAACCCATTTCCGATTCTGCAAATGCCTTCAGAGCAGTGGAAAGTGTTAAAAGCCTCAGCTGTGCTTTGTTTTTAGTGCTAATTAACAAATGTTAGCATGCTAACACGCTAAACTAAGATGGTGAACATGGTAAACACTACACCCTGCTAAACATCAACATGCTAGCATAGTCGTTGTGAGCATGTTAGCATGCTAACATTAGCATTTAGCTCAGAGCGCAGCTGTGAGTAAGCTAGGTACAGCCTCACAGAGCTGCTAGCGTGGATATAGACTGTTAGTCGACTTGTTCAAAGATCGCTGGGTAATCTTATCTTTCAGAAAATCGGATGCTTAGCTCTGCGACTTGAATGTTATGACAATACCCATAATTATGAAAGGAAAAGCAGCAGCTACCACTACATACTGTAGTGTAAATCCTCCCTTCTTTTTAGTTGGTGTTGGTTGCAATGCTGAAAGATTCATAGACCACAGACTTTGTATTTAATCCAATATTACATGAGGATGCTGCGGAGTCCTCTGCTCTCGGTCTCCCCGCCAGCTCCAGCTTGTAGACACTTTAAAAATATATAGGTATCAAGGGTTGAAAGGACTAACTTACAGGCTTATCAAGTGTGACAAAGTATTTATTTTTTTCTTGAAAGAATGTCTCGTTTGCTACCAAAGGATAAAGAATTAAAGATGGATAGTTTTGCCACATGCTGAAACAATAACCAGTGTCTCATCTAACATGGCACCTTTTTGAGCGGCGTGTTCCGAGTCTGCCTCCGTGACGATAACAGGCGAGTTTTTGTAACGGAAATCCCGGTGTATAGATTAAGATATATTTTTAGACTTTCATATTAGGAAAATATTTTCAGGGTGTGAGAGAAGAGAGCATGCTGGACGTGTTACTGTGAGAGGATGAAACGAGCAGCCCCTCCGCCTCCCTTTAATCCTTGACATTTAGAGGTCAAAATTCAAACATTGACATTTTTGGTTCTGCGGCGCTGCTCTGCCCCCTTTTGTGCAAGACGAAGTTGTTTATTTGAAGTTCTCGGTTATATCTCCTCCTGATGGAAAACTGATTATTTCAGAAAAATGTTTTAAGTCTATTTTTATGACCTTTACTTTTTTTTAATTTTTTTATGTCTTTTAGACTGTACTCTCCAAGCACAGTGCACAAGATGCTCATTTGGGTGTAATATGAGACCGTATTTCTGGCCTCTGTGTACCAGTATGCTGCACTGGTATGTTCTTTGTTTTGTCCTCTTTGTATTGAACAGTATCAGAGGAGGCCTGTCCTCATCATGAGAGAGTGTGTGTGTGTGTGTGTGTGTGTGTGTGTGTGTGTGTGTGTGTGTGTGTGTCTTCTCTCCAGGAGAGGAGAGTAATGTTATCGCAGTTTAGCCATTTCAGTATTTATTTACAATGATTGAGCCTTTGCAATACAGAATGTATCTTTGTACATTGGATATGGATATATATATATATATATATATATATATGAAACATGAAAATGGCTTTCAAACAGTTGCTGCTGTTGAAATGATATGAATTTAAATTTTTTGTAGGGGGTAACCTTACTCAGCTATGCACTATGAGGGGAGAGGAGCGAGGGGTGGGTTTGCTTCACACTTTGTTTTTTTATTTTGTAAGTAGAAACCCTGCAGCCTGTCCACAGACCCAATCAGTTTTCAGCTCTAATGCAGGTAAAAAGTCAAGCTGAAGTCAGTGAGTGGGCATCTTCATCTCGCTGCTCTCGCCGCCCTCCACAGGTCTCCATCACCGCTCTCATCTACATATGCATGTCATTACTTTGGCAGGGACCTTCTCTCCTCCGAGTTAGCAGTACGCACACCACCTTGTACTTCTACAGCATCTCCAGCCTTACTTATTTTTAACAGTCAATTAAAGCAACTTTTGTGGGCAACTTTTGTGCTGCTTGTGATGTTTTATTTTTCCCCTTGCATCAGAAAGGACTGACAGCCAGCCGAAGGTTTTTTTTCGAGATGCACTTTAGAGCCGAAGCTTCTTCAGAAGTTTGTTTTTGCCGTCTCTGACTTCGGCCTTGCAGCGCTCACCAGTAAACGACCTCTGACCCACCAAAGGCCTGTTTCCAAAAGCAACATTACGAGTGAAACCAGGCTCATTTTTACGTTCCATAAATAGGTTTAAATAAATCTGACTTAAGTAACCATGGAAACGTATCCCTCCAGACTAGCCCGGTCTTGGTCAGGCTAGTTTTCAGGCTTAGCTTCACTTTAGGCTTAACAAGGGTTACGATCAATCTGACACTGTGAGCGTCAATCAAATCGTGTCAAATTGATCTCATTTTGACACAAGCTGCACTTATTGCCTATTTAAAATCTTACCATCATTCTTTTTTTTAAGAATCAAACACTATTGCAGTCAACATAGGTGCTTTTAAATGCAACGCACTTACAATAAAGCTAATAAAACACCTTTGACCCATGGCTCAGCCTCATAGTAAGCAGTAATTTTTTTTTCTCTCTCTTTAATTTTATTTAATTGACATTTAAAGATACAAACACCCAGTCATCTGTCTTATTAAAATACATGAGGATCACACAGCCAATCTGAAGGCGTTCAAACAATATTTTTACCGTATGGCACAAAGACTTAACTCTCTACAAAATGCTAATAATTATCTGAATTTGTTGCTGTGAAATAAAGGCTGATTATTGATTCTTCAAAGTCAAGTTTCATCTTGCACAACAGGTTTTAAACAATTTCTGGTCACATCACCCTGGAGAAACCCACACACTTTTCTTCACCAACACTAGGTGGCGTGCTTCAACTACACTGCAATACTGTTTTTCCCAGTGACTTTATTCAGAGGACAGAAGCACCCCTCCCCTGCCTGTGATTGGTCTGCCACTCTTCTATTGAAGGTTTCAGCCCTTTGAATGAGGCTGAACTGGTGCTTAGCAGAGAGAGACGGATAGAGAGGCTTTAATCTCTTCCCCAAGCTCTTAGGAGAACACCTGGCTGTCATGGATCACAGTCATGATAGTGGAGTAGGGGGTTAAGTAATAGACACAGGCACAGTATGCCTGCAGGTGACTTTCCAAAGTAAAAAAACATAAAATAATATGCAGCTACCAGCACCAATTCTACTAATTAACATACATCTCATTTGTTTTTATCCATATACAAACAGAAATGTAAAAACGACCAATTTGTGGTTATATGGAAGTCACTGCTCCTGGACAAGAAATTTTGCCTGCATGTAACTCTGTAAAACCCCAATTTGTTTCCTAATTTCAGATTTTGTACGGATTAAACAAACAAGACTTAAAAATCTAAAGTTTTCTAACATTAGCCACTATAAGCTAGGCTAGGCTACCAGACCAAATGAGACTGTAGCTGCAAAACCTCTTAATGTACTGAAATATACAACATTTCACTTATGAGAGGAAGAGGTTATTTCACTTTTAAGAAGTTACACAGTCTCACTTTAAGATTAATTTTTCAAACAACTGTAAACATGTTCTGAATTGTGCTATTGCCAAACTCTCCAGAATAAAAACCTCCGTACTTTTGAGACTCCTCTTCCCACGTTTTAAAATTCAGGGCTCTAACTACTGCTGAGAACACCAACAACAGGTCATGCTTTCTGAATTTCCTTTTCATATAACTCATAACTTGCATCCTTTTCACACTCTATACTCTGAATAAAGGTCTGAAACCTTTATACCGCCCTTGCTAACATGAGGAAAAATCTATTCTGCCAGTTTGCATAACCTAAACAGTACCGGTTTACAGTCTACTCTGCAGTTATGTAAGATAGCCAGATGGTGGCTCCAGGGTTGTGTGGTGGGGGGTGGGTGAGGTGTAATCCAGGTCCCACCACAACCATAACCTCTTGGCCCTGTTGAGGAAACTGCTGCCCAGGATGATCCAGGTTAAGTGACCTACTAATACCACTGCAAACGTCTGTTTACAGTAAGACCAAGTTGTTCTGAGGTGAAATCCTGCAAAGAACATGCTGTAAAATGAGGCTTTGTGTGTGTGTGTGTGTGTGTGTGTGTGTGTGTGTGTGTGTTGTATATTTCACAGAAGGTCACACGGGTGTAATGAGGTGGATGCTGACTTTGCTGAATGCCACATTTTCACCACGAGAAGGTAAACGCACGAGGTGGAAATCGCTGCTTGCGGATATCCACCCTATCCTCAAGACAGATTTGCTGTGGTGCATCTATTCAGCATGAATCACACGTAACTCAAACTCACTCACACACACACACACACACACACACACACACACACACACCTTTGAGTGTGTGTTTACGTTAGCCTCGTTGTCTGTGTTGCGTGTTGCAGCCCTCGTCTGCTCTGTCATCTCAGCTGGCTTGACACAGTCTTCCCTGGTGCATGGTAAACACACAGCTGGAGTCCCCTTCGATACACACACACACACACACACACACACAATCTATTTCTGGCCTCATCGCTCTTTTCACACTCTGCTCTATCCTCCCGCTTCCTCTTTGTCATCCCGTGCCTTCTTTCTTGTTTTTTTAATTTCTTTACATGATGTGAGGACTCCCTTCTTTTGACAATTATCTCTGTCACCAAAGGGTTTTTCTTTCTCTTTGTGTGTGTGTGTGTGTGTGTGTGTGTGTGTGTGTGTGTGTGTGTGTGTGTGTGTGTGACTCTTAGATCACTTCGAACTGAGCTGACAGTGTATGTGAAGCTATCAAGCATCATAAAACTCCAGCTTCAGCACACGTCTTTGTTTTGCCTTCATTAACCTCCAATATTCAACTGTTTTAACCTAAACTAACTGGCAACAAATATGAGAGCTGAATCAATTTTCTCATCCTAATCTCGGCAAGAAACCAAATAGGCCTATTTCCCAAAATGTCAAACAATTGCTTTAAAAGCACAAAAATGTCATCTGCGGTGGTGTAAAACAGTTTAAAAAAAAGGGAAGGTAATTGTCCTTTTCATTTATAGAAATTAATGAATAACCCATTATACAGACAGGGTGCATTTAAGTCCTGCCCACAGCGGAGGGGAAAACAATTCATCGCTCTCCACTGACTTTGTATTGCGTGAAGGTGCCTCCTTGTCACTTCGGTCTGCTAGCAAACAACAGAAACCTGCCTAACAGCTGCTGTGTGCTGGAACTAAGTTTTTATAAGCTGCCGAACCCAAAAACTGAGCTTTTTAGAAGACAAACGTGGATCCAGACGTGAGGCATCAGCAGGAAGAATGGGAACACTGTGGGATCCTGACACTCAGTATGTCGACGTGTGCAGCAAGCATTTTGTCAAATATCCAAATGTCAGTTTTAGGCTAACTATACTGCTGTAAGTAACTTGTGGCTAAATTAGAAATCTATGTAGTATTATGTTTGAGTGCCTTAGCTAACTACAGTAACTTAGCTTGAGAAGGGACGCTGAGACAGACAGACATTATTGAGTTTGTCCTCTCTGGTAGACACAGGCTGCTAAAATAATCCTCTGACATGCTGAAATCTAATGTTTTTATCTAGCTGCAGGCATTTTGTTAGCGTTTCAGCCCTTAGTTGCATATTATGGCGCCGATTGTTTTCCCCTGACGAGTTGTGCTGTGTCCCAAGGTCCTTACAGCTGTTGAGCATGTGAGTCTAGAGTTGTAGATGTTAATAAAGTTGTCAATAAATGGATTGTGGTCTGGATGCCCTCCAAAAAAAAAAGAAATGCATTGGCTGGTCGTATGTTAGCCTAAAGCAAACACTGAATAACTGTCACACCACTATCCACTGGCCAAAGTCTGCAGTAACGTAGTTACTGTAGTCCTCTGAGTGTTCTTGTTCAGGGGCCAGTATTTGGGGATGGACTGCTAAGTGGCCTCCGAGGCCCCCCTGCTGCCTGCACAGAGAGTGTAGACTGTCTGTGTGTCAGTGGTGGAGTCAGTCTGTCCTCCCTCTGTCTTTTGGATCCCCTGACTGGTGCCATGAACGCTGTCAGGATGAATGAGCCTTTAGCATTCGCTCCGTTCGCCGCCATTGCTGCTGCTTGTCTCTCAGCCCGTCTGCCCGTCTCTCTTACTCTCCGTCATCCTCAGCCCTCGCCCCTCTCCTTTCATCCTTCAAAAAAAAAAAAAAAAGTGAAGATACACACTTTGCGAGGTGAAAAGATGATTTCAAATTGGTTCCGTCATGCAAAGTGCGCTGATGAGATGAGACGAACAGACAGGCAAAAAAAAAAAAAAGGTGAGAAAGGGAAAAGAGATGTATTTTGAGAAAGCAGAGCCAGAGGGTGAGATGAGTCAGCCCGCCCTCCCAAACGCACTGGGCTCAATGGGGCCTCACACAGCCTGCAGACACACACACACACACACACACACACATCCCTTCAGCTTCTCCCACACACCGTCCTTGCCCTCTTGCTCTGCTCTACACTCCCAACTTTCATCCACGCAAGGGTGCACACACTTGAGCTGCACTCAACCTGTCAAATACACAAAGTTATTGTGGTGCCCCCCCCCCCCCCCCCCCCAGAGTCGTCTTTCACAGTGTGACTGAATGTAATCTAATGATGCGCCACATGACCATGAAGCCCCAAAAATATTACATCTGCCCGAGTGCCTTTGATTAGCAAAAACGAGCCTCTCCCACTCTCGTAGCTTTTCATTTTCAGCCACATTAAACCGTGAATATCATTCTATTGAGTCTAATCCTCGGGGTGGGGGGGGCTGTAAGTTATGTAACACACACAGAAGCCAAGCACATCCCTCCACTTTTCTATATAAATCTATCACAGTCGCGCCACATCACATGCAGTGCGTTGTGTGTCCTCACGAGGAAGCCGTCGAGGTGCGGCCGATAGATGTACCGAACACTGCCAGTCCTCCGGCTGACTGTAGCTCAGCACACAGAGTCACTAATGTATCCGTTCATTTGAGCCCTGGATGCCGGCGTCACCGTGTTGAGCTGTTCTCTGACCCGTCCTCCGGCACTGTGCGCTGCCACAGATACGCCCAGCGGAGGCAACAGGCTGGTCAGAGTCGACCCACAACAACGGACGCCTTTCAAAACGCCTGGCTTTGAAGCAGTTATGGTTCAGGGTGAAAAAAAAAAATCAAATCTGCACTCTACTTCCTGCTTTGTTTGGTATTCAGCGCCTTCAAGGCCTCTCCGAGGCTGTTGTGTGGTTTTTATGGTCTTTGCCTTCACACCGAGGTGTGGCCGCGGCCTGCAGGGAGCACTGCTGTGTTGGAAGTTGGGATAGAAGAGAAGAAAACAAGCTCTCTCTTTACCTCAGCCCTGCAGAGCCTGGAGACACACTCCTCCCGGCCAAATACTGTGTGTGTGTGTGTGTGTGTGTGTGTACCTGGCCTTCCTGTCTGGCCCTTTGCCCTCCATCCTCCTGCTCTACTAAGAGAGATATTCTGTGTTTAAAGAGTTTTGAGGGTGATGTCTTTTCTTTCTTTTAGCTTCTCCAAAACCAAAAACACAAGAAACAAAAAGTCTAACAAGTGGATTTAATGTAAGCTGCAAACGTTAGTGTGTTCTGCTAACTAGCTTACTACCTACAGTAGTAACCAAGCGTTACTTCTAAGAACTAACTACATTAGTTTGTGTGGTTACAGGTTAAAACAAAAAAGCTCAGTTCACGAATACATCCACTTACTCTACGCTGCAGAACAATAACAATGTTGTTTCCTTATTTCCGTGTCTTCTACGTGGATCATCAGCTGGTGAGGATGCTGACTTGTTGCCTGGGACATGTAGCTTTAGCCTCGGTCTTGAGCGCAATATCACTACCTTTCTACAGGGTTCTTGTTTTAAAATGAATCCGCTGAAAACATTAAAACGTCAGCCAGAGACGCCGTTTTCAACCAACTCATGGAGCTAACATTAGCTTAATTTGCTAGCTAGCTAAAGCTGATCAAATCTGGCAGTGACAGTCATCCTTTCAGCCGATAAAAACGGTGCTATCTATCTATCTATCTATCTATCTATCTATCTATCTATCTATCTATCTATCTATCTATCTATCTATCTATCTATCTATCTATCTATCGTTACTGTAGCAATAACAGCTTCTCCTGTTTCCATTGTGAACTGCAGTCTCAAGGTTAAAAACAAATGTTTAGAAAACAGTGTGCAACCTTTTGGATAAATCTTCTGCGTGGGACATCACAGAAAGATATCTGAAAGGTTTCATGGGGTGAGTCATATCTTTCATTGCTGTAAGATAAAGAAAATGGAAATACAGAGAGTAGATACTTCGATGCAGAACTGAGCATGAGCACATATCTGAATCTGTAAAGTAATAAGCTAAAGGAAGCTGTGAGGTTAATCGATGTGAGCAACCTTTGATTTTACAGCGAAACACATTCTTATAATACTGTAAATAATCACAGAGTGGAGTCGAGATGATCCGTGTGGAGTTCAGACAAAAGGCTGTAATTTCAAAATGCTCACCTGCTGAGTCACAGTGATGACTCACTTAACTGATTGGCCAATGTTGAGAGAGTTTTAAGGCCAATCACCTTATTTTAAGCACTACAGAGAGCTCCTGACATTGCATCTGCACTATACTTCCAGGCACGTTGGAGGAGTGATTTAAAGTTTTCTCACACAGTTGCATGATGTGTTACGTCCTGTAACTGTCTACAGAGCACATGCAATCGTACAGTTGCACGCGCACAGCTACTCTTCCTTTCTTTTATGTACCTATTGCTATTCAGGGAATCAGGAGGCAAAGTCCTTAGTCAAAAAATAGCTATTACTCATTATATTATATGCCTTACATCCTAACACAGTACTAAAATTAGGTCAAATGGTAGAAAAACCATTTGCAAATTGATTGAGATACCACTGTTGTATTTAAAGCTGCAATAATCAGTGTTTTTTATATCAAATGACTGTCTAATGTGAAAATTGCAGCTGATAGTGATGAACCCATGCAGAATTATCACCCGACTTTGCAGCTCCCCTCAGTTTTTAGCCTATTTTAGCTCATTGTTTTGGTTTTTCCAGCCCAAAAAAATCTGCCCTCATCAACCGTTCTCAACACCGTTTTCTGTATTCAGTGAAAAACAAACAAACCCACCGTACGCTACTCGTCCAGCACCACGTGTTGGCAAACAGGCAAGGTTAGCGACTAGCAGGTGAAGAAAGTGAAACATTTAGCAGCTGGAGAACAAAACATTAGCTAAAAGTAAGAGTAAATATCGGACTTATATTCGTCAGCTGGCTAGAAACATGACTGCTACTGTGACTGCTCGGTGTGTAAACAAACAGCTACCTGCTAACACATTCACCGCATGGATGTATAAAGAGAACTGGATACAGCGTTGGAGGCGGGGCCCCGTTCATTCCTATGAAAGCTGCTCAGTGGCGCATGATGCCAAAAAAGTTCGACTTCCCGGGTATAAAATGACCCGGATCTTCCGCTTAGCTTCTGCGTTGTGCGGCCCATAGAGCAAGCGCACTAGCGCTTCCTTTAGCCCCGCCTCCAAACCGCTCCGTCTCAGGCTCACTCACATGAATGATAGTGACTCTATAACTCTGGATTCGGCTATTAGTGAATTTTTCAACTTTTAGGACATCATGATTTAAATAAGGGCTATTTAAGTGTTCGTACTGGCTAGTTGTTGTACCTCAAAAAAAAAAAAAAATGATCCACTGATTTACAGACGTCTCTTTCCCAATGTAAGTCTACGGGAAAAAGTCTCTTGGGGCCAGTGTGCATCACGTGACGGACCTGGAAGTTGTAATTACACGGTTTGGGCACTATGTCAAATTGGCTTCCTGGGTGCTTGATTCACCATAACAGCTTTGTAAAGTGATAATATGTTGTGTTTTCAGCTTGTTGTGGAGTTCTGCTGCCCCCAAGTGGCCAGAAAAAACAGTTCCTGCAGCTTTAACACTTTTTCATGTGTGCATTACACCTGATTCTGGTTTTTCCATAATGACTGGTACACATGGATGCTTATGATAGAAATTGCGCCAATTAGGAGGTTAATGAGGCTCTAAGAATGTAGCTGTAGTAATGACCTAGCTGTGAGGTGATTACTGAAAGTGGGACAGCTATGCTTGACTCTGTTGGAGGAGGAGGGAGTGACAGTAGTTATGTACTACTTTTTAATAAATAAGCTCCAACACTGGCTTTAGGGCAGTAAAGTGTTGTAAGCTTTGGCTCTTTGAATCCACCACTAATAGAGCGTCTACAGCCCAGAGCAAATGCTTTGCACAACTATGACCCACATAAACACACTGAACTCAAATCAGCATGTTGAGCCACTACGCAATCACTCGCCCCAGAGTTGGAAAAGTGTGTTATCGACCCATGAGTGGCTCCAAAACTCATCATTTATGTTAACTGCTCCAAGGGAGGGCGATTGGTTATAGGAGCCGCTCAGCTGACAGCGATAGATAACGGTCCAAGCCAGAGTTTGATGTTTGAATCCCATTCAAGGCCTCGAGGTCCTGACTCTGGAGGTAAAGTAATGGGAGCCGCTGGCCTCAGGTTCGCCCTGACCCAGTTCTGTCCGCATGTTGCCTGGAAAGCGTTGGAGGAGAGGAGATGGACGGGTGTCGTAAGAGACGGGGTGAGGAGAAAGGAAGTTTGATCCCATACTGTCTGGCCTCAACAAATGTGTATGAGCAACTAACTACAAAACATGAAAACTAATATATTAAAAAAGACTGTTTACAGCAGTTACTTTTCATTACTTTTCCTCAAACTGGCAACTGCCGCTGTCTCTTGCCTTCATAAATGAGGATAACAGTTTCCTCTTCTGAAAATGATCATGGAGCCAGTGTCGGCATCCAGTGCACATTTTTTGTAAATAAAACTTAGAAGACTTTTTCCACCTGGAGATTCTTAAGTATTCAGACATTACACATCTAAACCAGACAACAAAGAAGTCCAATCGTGGACAAAACCAGTCATGGGATGGGAATAATCACAAGTTTCTTATATTTAGAGGGTGTAATAATATTTAATATTATTGCTGAGTGCTGAAAGCAGCTGTAGGAAGAGATAACAAAGAGCCTGTTGAGAAAAAAAAGTTAAAATCCTACCTTTCTAACCGAGAACAGTGTGTTTTTATTAACAGAGATCTTTCTTAGAGAAGAAAAAAAACTATAACTCCACAGGGTTCTGTCCTCGGCCCACTTCTCTTCAGTTTATGTTTAAATAATTGATCAGAATCATGTCATTGAGCAGGTTTTCATATATATGCGGATGATATTGTTGTAGAAGTCTTTCATCAGTTTCTACCTTACAGCTCATAGCAGCATAGTTTGAAAACTCACTCACTCACCATTAAAACAAGTGTGTCGGTTTGCTTTCCTTCTGGGGGCCCGGCCCTCATCAGGAGTTAATAAGTTCAATGTATTGAACAGGTTTCAGATGTGAAATATCTCCGTCTTATGTGAGATGTTAAAATGGCGAGCCAGGCTGCAATCTTTCATACATTTAGACTCATTAGAGACAGTTTTTCCACGATCTTTTCACATTCAAGTTATTGTGTAACTTCTTGGTCACAATCAGCTTCTATTTCTAGACTCTTAAGATGATAGGCTTTATAATCGCACTAAATATTAAACATTTTGGATTGAAAGCCGATAAGATCTCACCACTGCCATGTTCTTAAGACACTTAATATTTTAAGCATAAACTCACCCATAAATGCCTAAATAACCAGCCTATGCCTATATACTTACAAAAAGATGTACAATAAATTACTTTAATGTAAACATAGTTTTATACTGCAGCTTTGTGTGGGTGTATAATCCATTATAAATGAATTAATGCTTTCATATAATAAATATAGAAGTACGGGGAACTGCAGTCTCAAACTTTGCACAGTCGTTACCAAAGTGTGACCTGTACATGTGCACGCAGCAGGCAGCTGGTCCGTGCTGCACAGAGTCTCTCCGTGTCTGTCTGCAGACCACTGGTCCGGATCCCTGCTTCATTTGCATGATAAGAGAGAAGTGCATGATGGTCCTGAGATTGTTGCTGTGACGACGCAGAGGAGACATATGGCTCTTTCAGAGAATCCTCAGGGTGTCGGGACAGGTGGAAGCTCTCGCTGAGTGAGCGTGTCGGTGCAAGGTTGGAAGGAAAGAAAAAAATAAAAATAAAAGAGCGAGAGAGATGTTTTTGGTCCCTTTATGTAGCCGAGCTCTCTGACGCACATTACAAATGTTTGTCTGTTTGTGTCAACAGCTCCCCCACCCCTCGTCCAACCGATCTGTATTGGCAAACAGCTGCCCAGAAAATGTATGATTAAGGACGCTTCACTCTGGGGAAAAAAAAAAAAAAAAATCTCACACAATAGAGGAGGAAGGCTGTGGAAAATGAAATGTCTGTGTACAAAAACACAGTCAGGGTGATTTGTGTGGGAGGGAAAGTTGCCCACACTTCATTTGTGAAAGATTTTTTGAAATGACTGAGGCGCTGTTGTTTGCTGCATTTGGACACACGAACAATGACTTCCCTATACATCTAAAATAGCACTGTCATTGCGCGCCTCATGTTATTCTGCCTTAACAAAACCTATTTCATGAAAGTGCCTTTTTTATTTTTTTATTTTACCGTCATACAAACACATGCGTGCTGCTGTTGTTTTTCACCAAGTCCACCGAGGGCAAAAACAATGCCGGGCCTGTGTTTGTGAGCGAGAACACGTGCCGCCCTCAGACTTAGAGAGCAGCTGGCAGCGCCATCAAACATTCATGAGAGAGATGGAAAGACTGTGAAGGACAGTGCAGGCCCAGGGATACAGAGCGAGAGGCAGGGACCGAGAGTGCGAGCCCACAAAGGTTAATGGGACTTATCTGCATTAACTCTGAGCTGCTGTTGGGTTTTTTTTACGGGACACTGTTTGTGTGTGTGAGGTGGTGTGGAGGTGAGCCACAATCGAGTTTCTGTCACCGGTGACGCTTCTGTTCAGCAGCTGCTCGGCTCAATATAACTGAGAGGTACCGGCCAGCTTTACAGTGCTGCACAGCGGCCGGCAGCATGTTTTTCATACTTTCATCGGCCTATTAAGCGCCTGTTGATGGGAGAACAGGCTCTTAATACAAGTAAGAGCACCTGTAATTCTCCTCATTGTGTTTGTTGAGTCAGAAAGCTTTACTGTGAGCACGTAAATGAGTGGCAGCAGTTTCCACTGAGTCTAGACTTAAAAACATATTACAATACACTCAGCATCCAATTTGAGGGCGGACAGGCGGACGCTGTGATTTGGAGGAATCGCAGCGGACTGACTGATGACCCGACTTGACATCAGCTGAAATGGCAAACAGTGAATTCCTCAGAAGGTGTGATTGACTCTGGAAAGGAAAATAAAAGCTGCTCTCTCTCTCTCCCTCTGTGTGTGTGTGTGTGTGTGTGCCAGGGTCTTATAAATTATTTTGATAGTTTGAAGGTTACACATAACAAGCAGAGATGAACCTGCAGTGGTTTTCTTTCTGAGGAGCAGAAATAAGAAAACGTGTTTTTTTTTGGTAGTTGTCACAATGATGTGAATTCTATGACAAACACACCCCATGCTGTGAGGATAAACACCAAGTGTCCTTTTCTTTGCTGCCACAAAAGTCTAAATGAAGGTGGGTTTACTTTGGCTGTGGGTTTGACTTCTTTTTTGGCTCAGGAAGACAAGCTATATATAGGCTACTATAGGCTACAATTAGTATTATTACTAAGCAAATATACCTTTATCTTCAGTCTTTTATAGAGACACTAGCTACTAACGTTAGCACATTAACATTAGCGAGGTTAGTTAACGCTAAACGGGAGCGTATCAATGTTCCGCAGCTCAATGTCCTGTTCATATGACACATTAAGGAGAGCTTTCAAAGGGTTTTATGTTCTAAGCAAAGTTTCCTGTATGTTTTGTATGTTTCCCTGCGTTGTAATAAACCTATGCTCTCAAATTTGTGGGCAAGACAGTTTTCTTGTAGCCTAGATACCAGACGAATCTGCGCGCTCATGTTTTATTAGCTCAGGCAGGTGCGTCTGGTCCTCCTCCCATTCAGACAGATTTCCAGCTGACCAATCACAACCATTTCTCTAATATGGGGCGGGTTATGATACGATGTCTGTACAGAGGAGCACC
The DNA here is from genome assembly GCA_008360985.2 of Macquaria ambigua. Lineage (NCBI taxonomy): Eukaryota > Metazoa > Chordata > Actinopteri > Centrarchiformes > Percichthyidae > Macquaria > Macquaria ambigua. The sequence continues at coordinate 68,822 of VMKM01000646.1, read as the reverse complement.
TTTGAGGCATTTTCGTAAACCAATAGGATGGCTGCCGCTGATGTGGAACGTCCTGAATCCGCTATCTCGTCAGTACTGAACGAACTGGACGGTATATTTTCTCTAAAAGAAGAACTGCACTTAAAGCTTTTGTTGACGAGAAAGTTGTGTTTGCTGTACTTCTGACAGGATTCGCTCAGCGCTATGTCACTCGTTTCGTTGCTCTGATTGGTTGTAGGTCTATCCAATGGCGTCCAGAGGCTTTTTGGTCTGCGCCCCTCGGAAATCGAAAATGAACTATGAGGTTCCAGACTAATTGCGATGTCAGGCTATGAACTCTCTATATCATGTTAAAAATCTTGTTAACTACCTTCCCCACAGCTCGTCCCATTGGCTCGCAGACCTGCAGTCTCCAGGAGTGAAGTCTGCAGGTTTTAATATACATTAATAGATCTGCACACACAGAAGGTGTGCATTTGCAGAGAAGACGGGAAAACATCCCCCTCAATTTTAAGGGATAATTAATTACCCCTAACTGATTTTGCCTCAAGCGCTGTATTTGTGCTCGCTTTGCATTTTTATCAGCAAACTTTCAGTTTTACTGTCACATATTTTCTGATGGCTGCTCCCTTTTAGAGTTTGGATCAAGTTCACATGTTGTAAATATTCCTGATGGTGTGCGTTTTGACTAAGATGAAAGCCTTCAGAGCGGGGTTACAGCGGCCGTGCAGTATTTCACGCTGCTCTGTACAGTATTTCTCTCTCACCTGCAGACTCTCCTCACATAAATGTGTTTCTTTTGTCTCAATCTTGCCAGTGACACGCGGGGAAAAGGTCACAAGTTGACTGTAAACCCACACTGTTTTGGCTGCGGTGTGCTGGCCAGACTTTGATCAAGAGTGCCTTGAAATAAAACCTGTGCCCTTGGATCCACAGGCCCAGAGAAGGAGGATTGAGGTCAGCTTGTGTGTGTGTGTGTGTGTGTGTGTGTGTGTGTGTGTGTGTGTGTGTGCGTGCTTGTCCACAGCAGAGAGAAGAACATCTTAGAAAGTTAGGGCGATTAGCCGCGTTAGTGTCTGTGCTAATACTGGCCCATATCTGCCATTGATCCTCATCAGCCCATATGTGAAGGGAAGCGCCAAAGCAGTTACGCACTCTGACCAGGTTAAAGCTGTGTGTATTTACAGTAATACACTGCTATTTACAGTGCGGATGCTACTTTATCCGGCCAGCCATGTATGGCACAGTACAGTAATAGGCCTAACACTAATACAGGCGCTTGTTTTGTCGAGCGTACAGCAGCATACTGTACTTTCTCTTCCATCTACCTCTATCCATGCTGCTGGCTCTGTGACATCTCTAATGGAGGTGTTCGGAGGTGATGATGATGACAAATGTTCTTACAAATCAGCTGCGACTGGGAACAGGGTGTAGCATGGCCTGTGTTATTACAAAACTTAAGTGTGTGTGTGTGTGTGTGTGTGTGCGTGAGCCGTGCTTTTCATATTAGTCCAGATGGTCAAGAAAGGCCTAGTTGAGCCCTGTCTGTTCCTGGCTGGTTGTGAAGCTGAGAGGTTTTCTCTCTCTCCCTCCATCTGCTCGCGCTCAGTGGAGTCTCCAGCCCGCCGCAGTAGCGGGGCAGTTATTAGCCGGCTGGGTCTCAGGGACGACAGTAATTAAGAGATGAGATGGACTCGCGCCGTCCTCCAGGAGTCAGGAGACAGCTGAAGCATCCCGCTCCCCTCCCTCCCTCCTCCCCCTGGCATCGGGGACCCGCCTCGCCTCCAACAACCGTTCTGTTTATATAGCAGGTCAGAGAAAACAGGGCAAAACAGACAGACGGCACAGGCCTCCTTTACACTACAGTATCCTCACGCTCCCTCAATGTCAACCACAGTTCATGTAGCTCGAATCCAAAGCATCATCTCTTTTACAGTAAACTTGTATCTTAATACTCACATGCACATGCGTTAAAGGAATCATTCCTACTGTCCGTATACTGGCCGTGAAGCGATTCCTTCCTTTCGTGCAAAGATGCATTCTTAAGTTCAGTGGAAGCTAATGAGGCTTCAGCTGTGTTGTGTGTATCTTCGTCCTGGTAGTGGCATGCAGGTTAATTGAAGATGTGTTCCATCGACAAACCTGCATGAGACTTCCAGGACTTATTCCTCTGCCACAAGCTCAGCCAGGAAACACGACCCGTGGAAAAGCAAGAGGGAATTTCACATTAAAAAGACTGTAACTTTGCAAGATTCATGATTTGACTCAGACTGCTAGGGGAATATATTAGCTTCTGCTGAACTTCAGAATGCATTTTTGCACAGAACGAGGACTGTGGATTCTGTCTCCCATCTTTTACAAGTGACTTTGCATTAGGTAGGGATCACCTCAGGGCCCGCATGGACACGAGGAATAAATTCAGCAACCAGTAACTCTCTGAAACGTGCATAATAATGTAAATATTGTATAAAGTGCTTTAAGCACTTACTGTGTGGCAGATGATGGCAAAGCTGATGTTTTACATGTAGACATGTATTTTCTTTTTCTTTAAACTGAAATAAAATTCATGTCATGTCTGTCATAAATGTTTAATTCATTAATGCCAGGTTTTCAGTCAGAAGATTTGGGATTCTGGGGCGGTTGCTTGCTTTGCCCGGTTGGTAATCCAGCATGGCTGAAGGTTAATATTATTTTAATTATTGATGAATGTATCGATTGTTTTTTACTTATAGATTTATCATTTAGTGCTTAAAATGTCAATAAGTAGGGAAAATGAAAAATACCCATTCCTAGGACCCAAAGTGACATCTTCAAATTGCTTGTTGTATCTAGTCAAGTGTCAAAAAACTAAAAATATTCAATTTATAATCATATAAATCAGATTAAATCTTCAGATTTAAGAAGCCGGATCCAGTGAGTGTTTGGATTTTCTGTTTGATAAATCAAAACTTTACTTAAGTTTACTTTTCTGTCAATTGTCTAATTTGATAATCTAACTTTTAAAAACCTTAAAATACCAGGATTATGGAAAGCTGTATGGATAATGTTAATGTATTAACATTATTGTTTAATCTGTATATTATTTAATCACCCTGTCATCATGATGATTTCTTTCTTGCAATAACCTGACTGTAATTATCAGCCGATGACCGGCCTGAAAGTCACATGACACAATTTCACCACGCTGATTCGCTGTTGCATGAGCCGAGCTGCAAAAACAGGTCAGACTTGATGCGGCTGAGTTGCGTCGATAAGCTAATATTCAACTTGGAGTTAGTGCAACATTAAATAAGACTTCAAGATCAACAACGTTACGAGGAACGGGTTGAGGGAGCGTAAAGTTCATGGCTTTATATTCCTCATGAGAGGGTTTGAGAAGAAAGATGATGGAGATTTGAGTTTGAGAGAACGAGTCGAGTGAGTAGAGAAGAGTCTCTTTTCTGTGAGAGGAGGGCGACGTGAGGTATTTCTTGAGCAGGGTCTCAGCCGATGACAGAAAGACTGTAGCACCCAAAGGTGAATGTAGTAAATCACAGAGATGGCGGTGTGGAAAGTGCAGCGTAGATTTTACTTTATCATCTGACACAGAGTTTGAGGCTAAATCCCACCTGCTGCTACAGCATCCTACCCCTCGCTCTGTCTGCGCTGAGAGCCTCTTCATCCACAGAGCTGCAGCTGAGGGTACAAGCTGGCTGGGTGTCTCTCGTGGTCCAACAGAAATGGATAGAAAACCCCATCAAGTCGTGTTTCACCTTGGTCAAAGACGCAGAGTGGAGAAAGAGGAGCTGCTGCAGAATGCACAAGCAGATACCAAGCATTGTAAAGAGCTGCAGGACAAAAGCTGCAATCAATCTCCTATCAGCCCAGACAGGGGCTATTCTCCGCTAAGTTTATTAGCACGGTGAGATCAGTGAAGCCCGCTATTACAGAATCAAAGATAAGATTTGAAAGCGTGACCTTCTGCATGTGTGTGTGTGTGTGTCACCCCTTTTTTGATTTGACCCCGTCTGGAGCAGCTCAGATGCTTGTTTACGATGCACAGCTGCTCTGCATGCATGCGTGTGTGTGTGTGTGGGCTTCTCTTGTATCTTTGACCTTTCAGCCACAGCCCCGCCTGACTTCCCTTCTCATTTCCTCTCCTAATTTGAGCCGCCTCTTATGAGGAAACCCCGTCCACACTCGCAGCAGCCATGATGGTTGCCTGTTGGTGTGACGACACCTAATCCGTACGTACGTACGTGTGTGTGTGTGTGTGTGTGTTCTTTGCTAATGGACTTGTGTAAGAGGCTCAGAGCGTCACCAGGCTGCCGAGCTAAGTGGCATGTAAACCCCCCCTCCCCGACACACACACACACACACACACACACACACTTGCAGAGAGAGAAAAACATGATGATGGTGTTAATGATGGTGGAGCAGGAGCCACAGCTAGTGGCTGCCGATGGGAGCGTCATCAAGGAAGTTGGATCAATATTTGAACAGAAAAAAGAAAAGGAAGACAAAAACATTTAGATTTGTTTAAATCAATGAAACTGAAACGGAAATGGACCAATAGGAAACAAGTCCAGCCATCAGTTTGGTCTCGCCTCATGTCATTCAACCTGTTAGTGGAGGCTAGGTAATGAAAATAACATTTAATTTGGCAGACTGAGCCTGCCATCCTGGTGTTCAGTGAGGTATAACGACCCAAAGATTTACATGTGTCAAGTTCATTTGATTTTAGCATTTATTAATAACGCTTTGAACTCTGCAATAGAAAGGGTCCACCAGTGCCTACATTGCTATTTTTGCTTATTGTGATGTCATTTCTTGGAATATCTTCAAATGCTTCATATCCCTAAATCTGTACAACCTAAGCTAAGAGGTTATGTAAGTCAATAAATCATAATAATTGATAAAGGTATTGAAATTGTATAAAACAAAATACAAAAATCGGACATTTTTTCATCAAATTTTACTGAATTAAACACATAAAACATAAAATATTGAGTGTAGAAACATGAACAAAACATTTCTTAACACTCTATAAGTTATTCGAACTATGTACATTCTTTTGTTTTTGAGATATGCTAATTTGCCTGAGCAGAGTGCAAAGGCGTTTCTCATCTGCAATAGAAATATTTCCCCAGTGGCTACATTGGTGTGTTTGCTTACTGTGATGTCATTTCCTAGATTATCTTAAAATGCTTCATATCCCTAAACTCAGTAGAACCTAAGCTAATAGTCTATGTAAGTCAATAAACCATAATGACTGATAAAATTAGTGAAACTGTGTCATAAATTAAAACCACGACATCCATGGCGCCACCTTGCATTGTCACCGCGTTTTGCACCGCACGTAACGCAGCTTAATGACGTCATCAACTTGCGACACGAGCGTGCAACATGATGACACGAAAGACAGAAGTCTTAGCTTTCAGTTGCAAAAAGAATGAATTCTCTAGCTGTTACGGTTTTTATTTTATTTTAGTTTACAGATGGTTCCATAATTGCCACTTGTGGACACAGTAGCTGCTACTAGTTACTAAGTTACATAGACTCACTTTAAAGGCTTTGCACATGCTCACAGGTGTTTCTATTTACTCTGGCTGATTAGACCTCCGCTCAGGTTGGAGATGGGCAGAGCTGTGATGGGAATTACGTGGAGAGTTAAGGAGATGTCAATCAAACATAGTCTGTACACACCCACACGGCCCTAGAGAGAGAGAGAGAGAGAGAGAGAGAGATCTAATCATCCGGAGTAAGTGAAATCACCTGTGTGGGTGTGCAGGGCCTTTAATATTTTAAAACAGGACTACAGAAAGAAGAAAGATCTAACCTAAAAACACAACATTACATTCAATTTCTGCCCTTTTTAAATAAAGCACCCTCAACTTGTTTACTAGATTCATCTCTCTCAATATTATGTTCAACTAGACTTTAAATCTTAATATGAGATAATTCTATATAGGCTACTGTGCTGTACTTGATAATTTATGCAGTAGAGACTGTGGCTTTAACAAATTCATTTAGTCATGCTGATGTTTGAAGGTTTAAGGTTCACCGTCTTAGTTTAGCGTGTTTGCATGCTAACGTTAGTTAATTAGCCCTAACACAAGGTGCAGCTGAAGCTGAAATTTTGACCTGATGATGGCGATGGAGGAAAAAGTCAGTGGGGTCATCAAAGTTATTACAATTCACCCTGAGGGAAACATGAATGTCTGAACCAAATTTCACAGCAATCCATCCAATAGTTGTCGAGACATTTCAATAAAAATCATAAATGTCAACCTCGTGGTGGTGCATGAGGAAAAGACCTCATCCTCTGGGGACCTTGAATGTCTGCACAATCTTTTTTTATGACAATCCATCCAATAGTTGTTCAGATATTTCAGTCTGGACCAAAGTGGCGGACCAACAAACAGACCGAGATAAAACCAAGCTGCGAGCGTGGTTAAAAATTCATATCAATTCATTTAGAACAAGTTTCTTAATCTAATACAATTAGTGCTTGACAGGATTATACCGTATATCTTGTTTAATAAGACAAAATTAGACCTCATCAGCCTAAAATTCGATATTATTACTTACTTTAACTGATATGTTTGCAGTGCACTGATCAATAGAAAGCCAGTCCAGTTCGTTTGTTTGTTCTTCCCACATGTCAATCAACCTGCCAGTCTCAGTGTTCAGTGACCTCTACTGATCAACAGATTTACACGTAACAAGTCCTACATCTGTTGAAACATTTCTGCAGGGTTTTTATGCCGAGGGCAGCCATACGATTACATCGTTCCAGGGCTCATAGCGTCCATTCGGCTGTAATTCTTGGAACGTTCATGCCAGAAGTCCTGAGTCTATTTGAGGTTTATGTGTAGGTTGGAATGGCGATCGGTCATAATATATTAACCTCTCTCAGCGCTTCAGGTCCTACATACTCTGCACATGTAGGAGTGCGTGAGAGAGAAAGAGGGAGATAGTGGGATGGTGTGTATGTCCATGTATCTCTTACATAACGTCTGACTTCATATTTCCACTTGGCCACAATCATCATCTCTCTCTCTGTCTGTCTCTGTTTGGCCATCAGTGTGTATCCACCCGGGCTTTAAATACAGATTCCAGCAGGATTACCTTAACACCCAGACCACACCATACACACACACGCACACACCCTCCCAGCACACATTATCCCCCCACTTTAATCCCAAATCCCCCCGAGGTCAATCAAAAAGTTCCAGGTCACAAAGTTATGACGCCGGGGTGAGCGTGGTATCCAACTCTTCCCACTGGCTGAGGATTACACTGGCTGACAGGAAGGGGACTTGTCTCTGGTGGGGACAGTTGCTAAGGGTCAGATATGGTTGACTGAATTACCCTCACACACACACACACACACACACAGTGTAAACACACACAGGCTGCCTCATCCTGCTCTCCATTTCACTGATCCTTCTGTCTTTATCTTTCTTTCCTTAAAGGATAATTCCGATTTATCACTACTTGCAAGTCAACAAGTCCTCCAACCTAAACAACAAAACAGGTCGTTTGTCATTACGTTCCAGAACTAGAGTTTTCTGACCTGCCACCTTTATGGAACAAGGTTTGGTTTATTTTAGCCAACTAAAACTACTCGGTGAAGGTTAGGGAAAGGCATAGTCATGGTTACAGTAAAAGAAACCAATGCTGATAGTTGGTGGGAGATGGAACGCCAACAGTGGTCTCCGGAGTCTAATTCAGCCACTTTTAACGCCCAACCAAACACCCCGAGGAGATCTTGTGGCGCTATAACATCAACATTACCTCTAGTTGGGTCTCCTCTTCACTATCTGGCTCTTTCGCTGTTAAATGCTCCACTACGTTCACCAGCTAGTTGCTAACTTTGTCTGCCTGTTGTTTGGTGCCGGGCTGGTAGCGTAAAGTGGGTTTATTAGAGCTTTTCAGCTGAGAACAGCTGCCTGCTGCTCCTGGATATGATCACCAAAAACCAAAACAATGAGCTGAAAGAGGCTAAAATGCTCCGTAGAACTAAGGCGAACTGCAGAGTTCGGGGATAAGTCTCTGTGGGTTTGTCACTATGAGCAACCCCTCACATATTACATATAGACATTTTTTCCACTGTTAATATAAAAATATTGATTAGTGCAGCTTTAAGTTTTCATTATGTTTAGGCAGATAAAACTACTTGGTCAAGCTAGGTACAAGAGCTACAAGGTTGACTGGCGGTAGCAGACAGGATGTGAACAAAGGTTTCCTTGGTCAAAGTCAAACACTCAAACATCCACCCGAACCAACGTCACACTACTTCCACCTTTGCTCCTCAGTGGCAACAAACATTATTTTCATGGTCACACAAGGTCAGTAATCATAAACACTGTTTTTGTGTGTGACCAAAGACCATTGTTTCTGTTTTTGTCGTGAGGACAGTCTCAGTTAAGTCTCACGGGGAAAGAAATGATCACAGTTTAGCCTCACTCACTTTATTTGGAGGTAAAACCTACAGTGAGTGGTAAATACAAGGTGATTATTACAGTATTATGTCCAGAACCACAAAAATAAAACCGAGATGTACGAAAACCAGAATCATCCTTAGACTTTCTCTCTCTGTCTCCACACAAGTTGGATTCTTTGGCCTGTTATTGTAGTAGTAAATCCAGACTTTGATGATACACCCCCCCACTCATGTACAGTAGCGCCTCCACAACCAGTGACCGCGCTAAGTTGCTGATGGTAAGATTCAGAGCATAATTCTGCTTACTGACTCATATGTCTCATTCAGATGATTTATGTTCTCATTTACCATGCTCCCTCGCACCCTCCCAACCTTTTTTTTTCTTCGCTCTGTAGCTTGTAGTTTTAGTTTTTATTTCTCCCACTCCTTGTTCCACTGAATGCTGCAGGGCTAAGGCCATGAATGCTCAGAGGACTGTTGGGAATAAGAGCAGAACGCAGTCAAATCCTGTCATTGCACAACCAGAGGAGAAGCGTCACAAGAGCACAAACACCTGTGACGCACACTCTCATCAGTGAGGCTTGCCCTCTTCTAGTCTGACAGGAATAGCTTTTGCTTTTTTCCCCTTCATCCTGGTCGCTTTCATTTCTTCATCTCAGAGAAAAACAGAGAAAAGGGGGAGCTTGGGAAGAGCCCTGAGCTTGTGGATACAAGAGACAGATGAAGGAGGACATGTCGAAAGCACGACGGGGGCTCTAGTTCACCTGTTTTGATGCCCATTCATGTGCTAATGTGGACTTTAATGGATATAAAGCCACACTGATGAGGCGTTCAGTGTTTGTCTCAAATGAGAGGGGGGGGGGTAAATGTGACTGGCTGGCTGCTTAGAGTCTTATTTGTGTGGGAGTCCATGTACCGTGAGCTTGAGAGTCACCATCACTTTTCCATAATGTGCTTGTTCCGGCCGTGGAGGCTCAAGTGGCACGTTTTACATTTTGAGGAGCTGACAAGCAAACAAGAAAGGGTCACATATCCGCGTTCACACATTTTTTGTGTGACCGAATGCGCACATACAGAGAGAACCCACTGGTCAGCGCTTTGGGTTTCTAACTTCATGTGATTTATGGCTTGGTGAGGACCATGTACCCCAAGGTCAGAGGTCAGGAGAACATCTGTGACTCTAAAAATGACTGTGACCTACTTTAACAGATCGTCTTCAAAGACACTGCGTCAGCGAGGTGAGGGATTACTGAGTCAGTCCTCCCAAACTTGGCAAACTGGACACTGACACTGTTAGAAAGTGAATGCACTACTAACTTATTTCAAAAGTAAAATCATTTCTTTAGTTGTTACTTGTTGTTTGTCAGAGGGCAAGCTGTCATGGCAATGTCGGTCGTCCAGTCCACCACTTTGGTCCAAACCTAAATATCTGAACAACTGTTGGATACATTTCCATAACATTTTGTACAGACATTCATGATCCTCAGAGGATGAATCCTACTGACTGTGTTGATCTCCTCACTTTTCACCTTGTGCCACCAGCAGGTCAAAGTTTTTACTCATCCAGTGAAATATCTCAACATCTACTCAGTGGATGGACACGACATTTTTAAAGACATTCACGGTTCTCAGATCATGTATCCTGATGACTTTTAATATATCGCCAGCCACAAGTGAAATGTCTCGACAACTATTGGATGGATTGACATGAAATTTGGTGCAGACATTCATGTTCCCCTCACGATGAATTGTAATAACTTTGGTGTTCCCCTGACTTTTCAATCAAAAGGTGAATTTGTCCAATAGGCTACTTACCATATACAATACCTGCATAACGAATGACATTCCCATCAGCCTCAGCTGTACTTTGTATTTTGCTAATTAGCAAATGTTAGCATGCTGACACACAAAACTAAGATAGTGATCATGGTAAACGTTATACCTGCTAAACATCAGCGTGTTAGCATTGGCATTGTGAGCATGTTAGCATGTTGATGTTAGCATTTAGCTCAAAGAAACGCTCTGACTAGGTACAGTCTCACAGAGCTGCTAGCATGGATGTAGACTCTTAGTCTTGTTATTAGATCCTTGTCAAACTGAGTTTTCATGTTACTGCCCCAGATATCTGCATGCACAGACCATCAGAAAATTAATAGGGAGCCCCTTTTCCAGGTTAAAGGGGAACTCTTCACAGTTGTATAAAGCCTTTTGTGGCTTCAGAGGAAGCTGGACGAAGTCTGATAAATGTCCTCAAGTAATGTCACATTTGAAAGTTTGAAAATGAAAAAAATCTGGGGGTGTGGAGTTAGAAGGAAGTGAGCTTACAGCACCTCTGTAGCCCGCTCCTCAACTCTGCATGAGGCTAGCAGCTCGAGGCTACATTAGCCGCTACTAGCATAACACGCCCGAATCTCCGACCAAAGTTGTTGTTGCAAGTTGTTTCATTTTACAACATTTGAGTTTCATTTTGGCTGTAATTATTGCTTGTTGGACTTAGGCTATTACTGGTGAGTTCATCTTATCACCTGTATTCATGTCAGGTCATGTTTATAGAAGCTAAGCTTAGGTTAGCGTTAGCTGCTGCCAGTCAGACCTGCTGACTGTCTCGTTAGTCAAAATCTTGCAGCTGGCTGCAGCGAGTGCTGAGCTGGTCATGTCTTATTTTAACATTTGCATGACACTTTACTTTCCCAAATCCAGATAAAATCAGGTTCTTTCTTGGTGAATGATTTTGAGGAATTTGTGACTAATTTGAATGATTATTGGATAAAAACTTTGGTCTAAACTGAGTTGTTTGTCAGTATGATGTTGTTACTAAAGTAAAAACTACTAATGTGTTAGACTAACCAGTTATGTGAAAAGCAGTAATGATACTGACACACAACACTCCTCATTAGGACTTTATTCATGGGTCAACATGCTCTTTGTAGATCCAAACTATTTGCATGTAAAGTGGGGAAAAAAACCCTAAGAGAAGCCGGATTCATTACTTTTGACAGGTGGAAAGACAACTGTCACAAACATTTCTAAGGCATAAAATAAGCAGCCTTTGTTTTATGTCTGTTGCTGACATGCAGTTTAAATTAGGTGAGATCTCTTTGAAGTCACCCTCCACATTTCTATCAGGAGGAAAATTTCTTCAAATGCGTTCTGCTCATCCAATTACAGCGTGGCCTTCGCAGACAGGCTGCGGAAAAAGGGAATATTGCGATTTCATCATTTACTTATCCTTACAGGGCCTTGTCACATTTGTGATTCACCTTGTTGTTGCACTCTTTTTCCTCAGACCGCTTCCACAGAAGGCTGTCAGCCTGAATCAGACCGTCTGTGAGCCTCTGGGACGAGACAGAGCTTCACTCACAGCCTCCAGGGAGCCCAGTGTTGTTTTGCTTATCAAACTGTGAGCCAGCAGATATTTATTTCTGGTATTTGGGGGCGGCAGTGGGAGACTGACCTAATTTAATTAGTGACACTGTAGGTAAAACCACAGAGGGTTGGAAAGTACATCTGATAGCTGTGCTTGAAATACACCTGCTGCATGCTACCTCCTGTTGTGTAATATTCCTCCAACATCTAAACAAACCTCTGACATCTTTGGCTGGACAGCTGATAAATTATATGATAAGATAGCAGTTCAGTGTGGAAAACATGTGATGCAAGCTTACAGTTCAGAACATTGTAAACAAACCTCACATCAACTTGTATCTCTACAGTTGGATCCCTGCTTCTTCTTCTTCTCTCATCCTCCTCTCTGCCTGTCTCGCCCTGTCTCACTACATTTTCAGCACTGGCGGATAAAACTTGAACTTGAAAACCTGAAAATTATTGATGAAAATCAAGTCACCAGAGGCTACCTTCAACATCTTTGATGTATTCAGGCCAACGTATTCAATGTATTCACCCAACAGTCAGTCCACACTTCTCTGCCACGTCAGTTCCAGACTCACACTCCTCTTGATGCTCAACTGGGTGAAAAATCAGGGAATATTCCTACTAAAACTAAAGTATTAACTGCAGAACTAGTTAACTGTGGAGATTTAATAGAATTTTTCATGATTAGTAATGCTCCTCATTACTATACAAGTGGTTTTTAGCCATGCTAGCGGTGTGGCTCTAGGGATTGCAGTGTTGGTTTGAAACTTTGTCCAGACTGAAATATCTCAACAACTATTATATGGATTGCTAAAAAATGTTGTGCAGACATCCATGGTTCCCAGAGGATGGATCCTACCTTGGTGATCCCCCTGACTTGTCCTCTAGCTCTATGATGGTGACATTTGTGGTTTTGAGTAAAAGATCTCGACAACTATTGGATGGATTGTCATGAAATGATACTGATATTCCCCACAGAGTAAATTATTGTAACTTTGGTCATCGTTTGACTTCATCAGGTCAAAAAATACTTTGGTTTATGACCACATACCTGCAAAACTAATGACACCTTCCCATAGGCCTCAGCTACACACTAAACTAAGATGGTGAACATTGCAAACAATATACCTGCTAAACATGAGAGTGTTAGCATTGTCATTGTGAGCATTCAGACAGGATTAACATTTCAAGGCGAGGTGTGGAATAAAACATTCACTGTTCTCCTCTGTAATTTAACTGCCATTTTAACCATCGGGAAATTACAGGATTTGGTCTGTAATACACATGGACATTCTGCAGGACAGCCAAAAGCTAAAACTAGTACCTACCCGATGAGCTCTTAGCTAAATAGGCCTGGTGTTAACATGTTTCTGTCTAAAAAGAAAACGTAAAAAGTAGAAGGACAAGCGGCTCTTCCTGTGGAAATAAAACTAAGAGAACGTTCCTCCGGATGGGATTTAAATTACAGTACCGAGTTCAGAGAAAAACAGTTGGTAGTTGCGGCTGTAATTATAACTAGGGTGGGGGTGAAACATTATTCACATACACACTCTGGATGGGATTTAAATCACCGACCAGCGCAGGTTATATTAAAATCTCCCCAAATCCAATTTGAATGGGGCTTTAATCTTGTTCATCTAAAGGCAAAAGTGCTTATAGCTGTTGTTCCAAATGGCCACATCATAGAGACGTAAAGTTACACAAGCAACAAATGTTAAGACTAAAACCTGTTTCTAAGAGTCTTTTAAACTTGAAAAAGCTAAAAAAAAAACAATTATGCCGGCTAATATAAGCTGAAAGGCTAATGAGCCACATGTCTGAGTGCTCATGCTGTTTGACTGCTGGAGCTTCTTAATAGGGACAGCGGTATATTGCATTAAAAATGAAACTTAAATTAGCATGATTGGGCGCAGTATTATTTGAAAATGCTTGTTCTCAAAGTCATTTCCTGTCCTTGGGACCCCCTGCTGCACATTTTTATCTATTTCAGCTCCAGCAGACTTTATTCAGCTGATAAAAGCTCGATTTCCTTGTGACTGAGTGTGCTGGTGGAAGAATAGATCAAATATATGGAGTGGAGGTTTGAAAACCACTGAGCCAATGTGCCCTTGGACTATTTTACTGTATTAGTGTATATATCAAAATAAAAAACCTTTATTTGATACATTTTTTGGTTGCAGCATTATTTACATGTGGTGAATTTTGCATTTTGAGTAGGAGACTGGAGCGTGAAGCTGAGGTTTGGGGCTAAAACGCAGCAGAAGAGACAACATTAAAACTGGGACGTGAGTGCGATGTGGGGAACGAGTCTCTATTTTTTTTTTTGAGGAACATGCTGTAGGGAAATGACAAAAAGACGTGTCACTGTGACTTACTAGAGGAAGTGACAGAGGCAGGAGATGAATCCAGAAATTTGGGCATCGCTGATCTGATTCTGTGCCGGACCATGAAGATGGCCCCCGGGCCTGTCTGGACCATGGATGTATAATAAAACCTGGATACGGCGCCGCAGCTCAGCCTTGCTTCCAATTTTGCCCAGTGGCCACTCGCGGTACTGCAGCGAAAGGCCACTATAGATACGTCTATAAAACTGTTAACGGGACACCTCAAACTGCAAACAAGGTTGATTATGACTTTTTCTATTTTGAATTTTTGATCCATGGAGGTTTTATATTTGTACAACTTCCCTCAAGCTGAGAAAAGCGATTTAAAAATCCGTAAGATGTGGGCGTGGCCAGCAGAAAGAAACTACTGCACATATTCATTGGGCCGCCATACCCTGGAAGTAAACCCAGATGCTAGAAACGTTTTTGGGCATAATTCTTATTAGACTGAAGAGCCGCCATCTTTGGGTCCGGTATCCAGTTCTTATAATACATCCATGGTCTGGACCTTCACACCTTCACACAGAAAATAAAAAATTCTGAACATCAAGTCTGCTAATCACAGTATGAGACTGCGTAACCTCTCTGTCTCTGCCTATTTCGTACTTTCTCTCACGTTCTCACTGCCCCTCAAAATATTTTTCATTTGGGTTAGAGGTTTTGCTGCAGTCAAATTGGAAAGGAATTATCTTTTAAAGTCAAGCTTCCTCTGCCCACCTAATATGTGAGCGACAGAAGGGGAATAAGCCTCAGAGCTTTCAGATGGTTTATTTTAGCCACGCTGCGATCATGTGCCAGGAGACTGGGACTGAGAAAACACAGCGACTCTGAAACGCAAATGATTGCTCAAACAATCCGAGAGGTGGCTGAACATCGCCGCCTGCTATTACAGTTTGCACACAGGTAACATGTGGTCATAGTGTGCTATGATATAATGCCATGAAACCAGAGCTGTGGAGAGATATCTGTCCTGTCCCTCTGACAGAGTCAGTGTGCTAAATAAACGCAGGTCTTTAGCAGGGCCGTGCTTTCTGGCTGCGTCTCCACAACAGCTGGCTGCCTCATTCAGATCTCTTAGTGCGACTGGAGGCCGCTGCCACGGTCTCCATTAGATCTGTGGATGTGCAGATTATAGATGTTCTCGGCGGGCTTGTCCTCATCGAGTCGACCGGCGCTCTAATCCACTTCCTGTCAGAGTGTGTAGCCTGAGCCAGATGAGCCAGATGTGGTGGGTGTGCGTACATAACCGCCTGTGAGTGTTTATCACTCAAACCTTCAAGTTTTGGCATGCAACATCAAATTACGCAACTCTTAACTTTTGATAACAGCCATCACGCTGTCCATACTAAGCACGTCATCCATCAAATCAAGCGTTCCCTGTAGGTACAATTCAAGGATGTCAACAAATACCTTGGCACTCGCTCCTTTTTAATCCTCTGGGGAATGGAAAGCAGCTGTCGGGGCTTCTCAGGTCTGTCTCTGCTAGTATTGATCACGGTCTGCTCTGTTGGCCTGTTGGGCTGCCTACGGCACGCATGATAATGCAGAATCTCACTGCTGTCTGCTCATAACCTCTACAACTCCTGGAGACTGGAGAGATTAAGTTCCAACTCTCAAATGATTAATCAATTTCAATTACCCCGCATGTGATCAATCATATTCTCATTAATGTCTTAAGCGCTGCCCACAGCTGTACGGGGCCGATTACCACTCAGGCTTCCAACTTGAACAGCTTTATTGCTCAAGTCCTTGTAAAATATCTTTTTTACGGCCG
The DNA here is from genome assembly GCA_008360985.2 of Macquaria ambigua. NCBI lineage: Eukaryota > Metazoa > Chordata > Actinopteri > Centrarchiformes > Percichthyidae > Macquaria > Macquaria ambigua. The sequence continues at coordinate 52,885 of VMKM01000646.1, read as the reverse complement.
TGTAAGAAGCTCAAGTGGCTAGTTGAGGGTGAGGCCGCCTGATGTTTGCACGTCATCGGTCAGTCGGTGGTATCTTGTGCTGTAACCCAAGAGATCGCTGGCAGGAATAGTTCATCTGCTGATCAACAGGATTCCCCATCTCCACTCTGCGCTATTAAAAGACATAAACACGTCCATCACGCTCTGGAGTTGTGCAATCTGTTGGTCCCTCCATAAATTCCCTGACAGAATGACAGAAGAAGAGGTCACAATTAGTCACAGCAAAAAAACAAAAAAAACCCCAACAGTATATCACATTACACACTCAGGTTATCACTGTGCCAAACACTCCGGCGTGTTTGTTAGCTAGTCACGTTTTCCAGGTCACTCCCTGTGTCAGTGATCTGTTTGACCACTTCCTATGATGAAGAGCAGCAAGGCAGGAGTACTGTTAAGTGAGCTCACCTCTCGTGTAACTGGAGCCTGACATGTAGGTGAGCTGAGCTGCTCCGCTCTCTATCCGCGGGCTTGACTTTGCTCCCTTTAGGGACTCCTGACCGCAGATTACCCGAAGCCGAGCGGGCGGCCGTGTGCCTTCAGCGTGCTGCGAGGTCAGGGGAAGCTTTCACAACATTTATCATCTAAAAACTGTCCTGACTAACCTCACATTTAGAGCTGAATAAATGTACACATGGGGGGAAAGAAAATGCATCTGTGGTCAAAGGTCAACTGATTTTGCTTGAAAAAATAACAGGAAATGAACAGGGATCACAAGGAAAATGTGTTTTCTCCAACTCACAATGAGGAGAATAATGTGTGTCATATTTAAAGGATAATTCCAGTTTATTACAACTTACTTTTTTTTTGCAGTTTTACCACTTGGGTTTTATTTTCATAATTTCTATCAATTATATAGGGCTGTACCCGACTCAGAATTCTGTCAGTCACTTGGCCGATCAATACGTATATTCGACTATTTGTTCCGTTTTTTTCCATATAGACTATCAAACAACGCTTTACTGAACTGCCAGACGTTTGAACAGGGTTCAGCAGGACGTTCAGGGTGACAGCAACGTTCACATAATATAGCAAACAAGCCAAATTAGCTAATGCATGCTAACTACGCTATCGACAGTTCGGATATGTGCAACAACATTTTTTGCCAACGCTAGAAAAGTCAGAGACTGTATCGTATTAAGTTGCTGTGAGCTGTAAATTCACCACTTCTAAGCAGAAGGCAGAAGATAACGTTATCTCGGAGCCTGACCGGGCGAGGCCTCTCTTCCTCCGGGCAGCTGTACCCGTCTCACTCAGACTCACCCTGGGTCCAGGTCCACAGCTGCCGGACGACTTCACGTAGTGGAATGATTTTACTCCGGAGAGCAGCGTGAAACCGAGGAGCGCTCACACTGACTGACAAAAAAAAGACTGCTCAACTTGGAGAATCTCAGTCGACTGAAGGGTCTCTGACTGATGAGTCGAATCTTCGACTTTCAGGGGGCAGCCCTACAATTATATAATAATATATTATAAAACTGTTCTCACCAAAGTAATTCCTGAGATCTGGGAACACAGTGACATGGTTACAAGTCCAGCGGGGCAAAAAACATGAGCAGTCAGACAGTAAAGCAGGTTGTAAACAAGCCGACAGTTTAGCCAGATTATCTAAACCACTTTATTTGGAGGTAAAACCGAAAGTTAGAGCACCAGAAATGTTGGTAATAATCCCTCATTGCACTGGAAAATTGTGTGTGCGTGTGTGTGTGTGTATTACGGTAAATGCGATAGGTCTAAGTTAAACCAGGAAGGTGTCTGGACAGTTTAATGAAGTTTGGCTAACCTGGGGGTTTTGTTTACAACCTGTCTGATCATCTGACTGCTGGTGTTTCTTTCCCCATCAGCCTTTTTTTTTTTAACACGCTCTCAGATATAGGTCAATGACTTTTTTGTGTACAAAGTTATTCCTGCTAGAAATTAAAATGGCCAAAACTATCCAAAATAAGACTTACATCCTTGAAGAGTTTATTCCTCCTCCTCCTTAGATTTTTATGCTATATTAAGGGAGCAACACTGCCAGCCAATCAGTGTAAAATGTCAACACTGTGAGTTTCTAATTTGTCACAAAAATAGGAGGATAAGGATAACAGTCTTACAGTGGAATCAATATAGTCTCTAATATGCATGTCATGTCCAGGAGAGTGATCTCTGTGGTGTACTGCTAATCAATGGGCAGATGGCTCCTCCAAATGTTCTGCCTCATGTTTTGATTAGTATTCGAAATGTTGTCTGATTGCAAAGTGGGCTGCTGCACCTCACCGCTGCCCGGTTTATGTGTTATTTCTCAGAGCGGCTGGACGAGAGTCCCTTTGCCTCTGATTAAACCCTTGAAGCAAGGTCTTCATCCTGGCACGAACCCATGTGTGTGCAGAGAGAGAGAGAGAGAGAGAGAGAGAGAGAGAGAGAGAGAGAGAGAGAGAGAGCATGTCTGTGTGTGAAGCAGAGGAGAGGAGAGGGGAGGCAGCGGCGTAGCTCTGTCTGCACGTATACGCTGCCCCATGTTATCTACTGGGGGAGAGGGGAGGAAAGGGGGAGGAGGAAAAGCGAAGCTAACTGCGGCTAACCAGCGCCCCCCCCCCCCGTAAGACGATGAAGAGGGATTAGACAACTCTGTCTTCAGTCACCACAATCATGGGGTGACAACCAATCACAAGCACAGGTGTGTGAGCGTAAGACTGTAAACACAGCGTAGGGAGATGCAGAGCAGCAAGAACAGCAACACCCCTGATACAGTCGAATGGAAAAGAATAAATAGGCAAAATCTGAATGGAGTTTGGTGGAACACAGAACACCAGCCAGGAAAAACAAAGGCACTCAAAGTTACTCTCTGCCTGACCTTGAGCGCCCCTCACACGCACACGCACACACACACACACACGCACACACACACACACACACACACACACACACATACACACACACAGAGCAGTCATTAAGACCTGGTTCTGTATTGTGCTGGGACTGCAGTGAAGGCTATTACACTCCCCAGTTCTGTCTCTCAATAATGCATGATTAATTAGCCAACTCTGAAATAGAGTGAAACTGAGCACAGGGTGGAAACTAAAGAGGGACTCAGTAGGTAGCCACCGTCTCATACAGACGCCTGCATACACACACACACACACACACACATACAGACACGCACACGTGCTCACACACACACACAAGTGTGGTGTATGCTCAGATATGCGGACATGTGTCTTATTTTCTAGATCCTTGAGTTTTTGTCATATGCTCTTAGTGAAACTCTTGAGGACTAGAGTGAGGACTAAAATAAACTTAGTGCAGCACTTAGCGCATATACTGTATATAATTTAATATTAACAATGAAAATGAATGTGTAACGTGAAAGAGGTCACTCATAGTGACAAACCCACAGAGACTCTGCAGTTCCCCTCAGCTCTACAGAGCGTTTTAGCTGTCAGCTCATTGTTTTGGTTTTATGGCCCGCAACCTTCCTGTTTTTGTATAGCCGCAGCTGTTCTGAGTGAAAAAAGCTTTGATAAACCCTCTGTACACTACCTGCTCCAGCACCAAACAGCACACAGACAAAGTTAGCGGCTAGCTGGTGAACATAGCGGAGCATTTAGCAGCTGAAGAGCCAGATATTTCCCTCAGGAGTTGGTGGAGACCAAAAACAGAACTACACCGGGTGGACAGAAACACGAAGATGCTAATGTTTCTTCTCCGTGTCTGCGGGGTGAATTTTACGGGTTGGGTGGGAAATATCCAGGGAATGAGTCACTAATCCACATATGCAGTGGGTCGCACAACACAGAAGCTAACCAGAAAATTACTACTTGGTGAGCAGCTTTCGTTGGTAAAAAATGGCCTCCATTTTAAAGTCTGGTATCCAGTTCTCATGATGCATTTTTGAACCACAAGTAGGAAACAACAAACATCTCGTCTCCCGGTGAGGTACAGAATTTATTGAATGCTGGTGTAATGCTGGGTTCTGTTTACAAGTTAGCTAGTTAGCACATTAAAACAATTTTCGGGGTCGTGAGTAAACGATTTTAATGCCACAAAAGTTGGATACATCATATCAATCCGCCTAAACAATAACTATCGCAACAGGCAATGAGCGAAGCGTTAAGTAGTTCTCATCAAAAAACAAAAACAAGGACATTTAAACTCTAAAATGTATATTTCCATTATCACAATAAACATATACTAATAAAGGATGTTAATCAACTAAATAAAGCTCAGCAAAACTTAATCCCATTTTACACAAACATTAGCTAACATTAGCCACCATAAGCTACCGGACATGAGTGTAATGAAATGAGAAAGAATGAATGTGTTTTGTTGCTCATGAATTCAACTTTTCATATGTAATCGGAAATGTGTAATATTTCTTCTTTCAAATGTTTTATACTTTTCCTTTAAAGGAAGTAAGCATTCATTCTGCCTTGTTTCAAGATAGTGACCATAGTTTATGAGTGTGTTGGAAATGAGAAATTATCTCATTGCATGCATTAAGCAACATGACATTTTTAGTTTGAATAAGACACTTTTTTGCAGCGACCTCTGTCTCATCTATTTCATCTATCTCTTCCTGCTCTCATGTTTGTGCCAGATCTTAACTAAAGCCCTCGAACTTCACTTCCAAGTGTGACGGTCCAAGAGTTTCCAAGTTTAGTCAACAAATGCCAACAATTTCCTAGCTCTCAGGTCTGCCCTCGGCAACAGACAGTTAACATGTTACAGGGAGTCAGAGAAATAAAAGACAGAAAGAGAAAGAGGGCATCATGCATGAATAGGGAGTATTCAGCTCTGTCTCTGCCTCATTCCCACAGAGACTCGGCCAGGGCTGGAGTTTCACCCCGGCCTGGCCCGGTGAAATACAAACCTCTCTCATCACAGACTCTGATTCCCACTAGAAACACATTATTGATTCCGCTCTGCGACCCCTCCACATTTTATTATTGCTAAGGTGAAAATGGATAACAGGAAAGCTCATATCAGCACGTAGCCGAACAATACTGCACTGTGGCAACTCAGCTCCACTCTACTGAAGAGGACAACTCCTCCTGAAATCATTCGCAGCACCAGTGGCTGCACACAAATATGATCCTGTGCTCAGTCTGCTCTGTGCCAATAATGAATACATGGATACACAAACACAAGATGGGACTGTGAATTAGTATTCGATAACAGCTGCTGTTGAAAGTGGAGCTCTGCTTACATAAGCAGTCCACCGTCCTGCTGAGAAAGTGTGCTGCTACATTGTTGGGCAGCGGTTGTTGTGTTGTTGTTCGTCAGGCTAGTTTCCCATAAATTAATTTTGAAAATATTGCAAGTGTTGGCTCTAGCTGCACGAAACAAGATGTAACGTCTCTATTGTTTTGGTTTCTCTGAGAGAACTAAAGCTTCTTCTCTCAGCTCGTGGGCTGTGTTTGCCTCTGGGTTGGCATGTCAGGAAAACTCACGGTCAGATGCAGCTCCAGAATTCACAACTCAAGCTCTAACTACAAAGCAGACGAAACTAGCTTTGAGTGTATTGTTACAAATAATAAGTGAAATCTTGTGTTAGAGTTGAGGGCATGTAGATGATGATGTGACAATCCGTCTCACTTCCTCACAAGCCTCTTTCTCTCTCCCCTCCTCTCTCACGCTTATCCACCGGAGTTAGGGAGTTCGACGAGATGACTCACCGTTGTTGGAGGTGGTTTTTTAGGCAGATTGAGTGACATCCGTGCATCAGTTTTTTGGGCGCTTTGCATTAACGACAGCAATCTGTCTTGTTCAGGAGCACAGATGCAGGTTTGGATTTGCTGCAGATTGCTCTGTGTGATTACTATTCTCCAGAGCCACATTCATGTATTTCTATCATTATTTCTGCAATAGCTTGAACAGGTTGATTGAGAGGCAGAATTATCTCTGGGGAAAGATGAGAGTACTTTTACAACTACCCTGCAAAAATCCCTTTGTAGAGACAGTCAAAACATTTTGTGGTCTAGTCATATTTGCTAGCATGAATCAAAAAAACACCAGTGAAGTGAGCAAAAATAAACCTAAAAAGAATTATTCTAAAAATCTAGCCACTACAACACACTATCTGACCCTAAAACTAACAAAAAAGACTCACATTTAAGCCTTTTTAGCCTGATACGATCAATCAATTGTCTATTAACTTCTCCAGATTGCTTCTTGGCTCCATGCAGGCACAGCACCCAACCAGGAGGAGTCACTGTAGTGTAACAAGAACATGATCCCTCACCAGCTTCCCACCAACAAACACAGCCAGATGTGAAAAGTGGAACTTTAAAGCTGCACTAATCAACATTTTTTATATTAATGATAGAAAAAATTGCAATAAGTGTAATGTGTAATGACAAAGTTGTTGCTCATAGCGACAAGCCCACAGAGAATCCGCCAATCCCCTCAGCTCTACGAAGCGTTGTAGTGGCTTTCAGCTCATTGTTTTGGTTTTATGGCCCCGAATCCATTTTCAGCAACAACAAAAAAAAAAGCCCTGATAAACCAACTGTACACTACCTGCTCTGCACCAAACAGCAGACGAAGTTAGCGACTAGCTGGTGAACACAGTGGAGCATTTAGCTGCTAAAAAGCCAGATGTTTCCCTCTGGAGTTGGTGGAGACCAAAACAAAGCTGAAAGGAGAGTGAATATTCAACTTACACTCATCCGGTGGCCAGAAACATGACTCCAAATTAATCCGAATATTGCTCCGTGTTAGCATATTGACGTTGTAAGGTGATAATATGTCAATTAATATGTCAATGTTGTGTCTACAGCTTGTTGTGCTGCCCCCAAGTGGCCAAAAAATAAATGAAAGCAGCTTTAAAATAAGTCAGTTTTTTCCCCCAAATGATCTGCCATATTCATTCATTCATGCCATAAATAAACTGATTTGTTTTGGTTTTGTTCGGTGTTTGCTGAAAAAACCTTACTGCAACGGCAGATTATTCCAGTTATTTTGAGTAACCAAGATTTGTTACTCTTGTTATTGATTTATTTGCAGCGTGGGCTTGAGGTGGATCATTAGCGGACATGTTGTTTGGATCTAAGATATCATTTTGAGTCAGTTTAAGGCATGTGACATTTAGATAAATAAAGTCAAATAGTCCTGCTTGGTCAGCACTAGATTGTTAAAACAAACAAGCAGATTTTAAATTTAAATATAAGATTATTGATCACGTTGTTTATCCTATTGATTTAGCCTATAAACGTATCATGGAAAATGTTCTTCCTGTAGATAAACTTGTTATCGTGTGCTGCTGGTACTGCCGTCTTATCACCACACTGCTATATTTGTAGGTAATGAGCATGCCTCAGACCAGTTATCAATAATAAAGCTGATAAATACAGCATGTGTGTGCAATGTGTCCTGATGTTAGAACAAGCATGCATCACAACCTCGTGGACTCATGGCACTGTGTCCTAGACTTAGTCATGTGAGTGCGTCACACACACACAAAAACACACACTCATGAGCTCTTATGGACCCTGTTCTGAAAGCAGGTTTGCCCAAGCTGTTTGCACTGGCATCGCTCCAGCCTACAGCCACTCACACTGCGTCTGAGTGCAGAGACGGGGGGAAAAAAAGAACATTTTATGGGAAAAAAGTACAGATAAGAAGAGTAAACTGTCACAGGAAAAAAAGGGCAAATATTTCAGAGCTAAGTGTAAAGAAGGAAACGCTTACACAACAGAGTGAAGAAATAGGAAAGAATGGGCGAAGAAATGGTCGGAGGTGGGGGAGGAAGCACAGAGAGGCATGTTTGGGTTCATTCCTTGACCTCTCATTTCAATCAGGGCAAATTTGTGATTAATGGATTTTCACACAGGCATGGAATCACTCACCACCCCCCTGTGACATTCTTCCCAATCTGTTGGCTGTTTCCAGGCCTGATCCCAGTTCAGGGCTGTGGGCGTCTCTCCGCCCACACCGCGGGGTCATGGCAGACAGTAAACACTGCGCTAAGTAAATGCCTGACAGGACTCAGCTCAGAGGGAGAAGGTTAGCTGTACATACAGAAGCTTATTTATTTATTTGCACCTCTGTAAGCCGAGGCACATGCACACATGCAGTTAACACTTGCTTTGCAGGTTGGATTACGGACAAACCTCTTTGATAGCAACAGCTTGTGGTTATACTTAACTAAAATTACCAAAAAAAGAACACCTGAGTAGCTTCCTTGCTGGCTGCTGGGATTTTTAATCATTGTTGACATTTAGCCAAGCAGGTTCTTTTAGTGAAGATACACAAATAAGAGTATACAGCCACGCTAGCAGCTTTGTGAGGCTGTATTTAAGTACAGTTGGTGCTTTGAGCTACATGGTAACACATCTTAGTTTGGTGTGTTAGCATGCTAACATTAGCTATTTGGAACGAAACACAAACACAGCAGAGGCTGAAGGGAATGTCATTTTGTTTTTCCAAAGTATAGGACAAATTAAATTTTTTGACCTGATTCATGAGGTTCGATGAAAGGTCAAGGGATCATCACAGTTATTACAATTCGTGGGCCATGAACGTCTTTAGTCTGGACCAAAGTGGTGGATCAACCGACATCGCTAGCATGGCTAAAAACTACATTTTGCAATGAAGGTAGCAAGAAATGAAAGGACCCATGGGTTCAGTTATGTGAATAACAACTGTGAATGAAAGGAGTTCAGCTCTGTGGTGTGTCTAATACAGTAGTATTTACTACAAATCGTATTACATCAATAACCAGGATGTAGGAATGTCCCTATCTCACAGTGTAAGCTAAGCTGTTGGTGCGTTTCCTAACACCAGCAGCTTTGTGGGATTGACACAGCTCAGCTGTATTGTGGTGAGCACTGGAGTGGCCTTGTGTGGCCTTTTGTATTGTACTTATAGGAGGTGGCGTAACAAAAGGGACACATGACCTTGGTTTTGGTCGTGAGAGATAGGAGGAGGGGCACTGACCCACTAAGGTCAAACTTCAGATTATTTAGAGGCTTATCTACTCGCAAACTGCAAACAACATGGTCAACATATCTCCGACCCAGAGTCCTTATTTTACTATAGAGCTGTATCAGATGTATGATCCACACATCATGTTGAGTCACACACAACACAAACAAAAATAACACCTACAGAAATGTTGATAGCTGCACCTGTTGTTCCGGTTGATGATTAGCATTAATGTTTATTGTTCTGTTTATTTTAGGCTAGTAGGCCAGGGGTTACTTGCAAACTAAGGTTCACCCAAACTATACTTATTTGCTTTATTTCCAAGTGTTAGCTAATTAGATTGATACCACTCTCATGTCTGTGTGTTAAGTACAAAGCTGGAGCCGGGACACGGTTAGCCTAGCTTAGCATAAAGTCTGGAAGCAGGGGGAAAAAGCTAGCAAAAGATACAGCACGTTACTCCATGTAAAACCAGAAATTGTTCCTTTTTACACTTCAGTTTGTGAAGATACATGTTAATTGGTGAGATTTTGAGGTGTTGGTAGGTTTTAACTTTGAAGAGAGCCATGCTAGCTGTTTCTCCTTGTTTCCAGTCTACTCTAAGCTAGGCTAATCGCCTCCTGGCTCCAGCTCCATACTTCACGTACAGACATGAAAGTGGTGTAGCTCTTTCATCTGATGCTCTTTTGAAGTGTTAGAAAGCAAATAAGCGTATCTAAGTGCTGAACTATTCCTTTAACCTCTAGTGGTATCTGGCCATGCGGATAGTTTCAGTTTTATGTGCCGAGGTTTCGAGATATCCGTCTCTGACACTTCTGACACCACTCCAGTAAAGTTGAGGTGAATGTCATTTTTCAGTACTCACAGCATTGACAAATGGCAGAACACACTGTCAACTGTTTTTAGGGTATATTTTCAGGGACTATTTTCTCAGTAGAAAGTTGTTCCAATGAAAACCATGGGCAAATAAAACCAAAACTATCTACATGGCTACCAGTAAGTTTGAAAATATAACAATTTAACATCATTAAACGCAAAAACAAAGTGATTTGCACTGAACCAAAGCCTCAGAATGAGAAGTGAGATATTCCCCAATGTGTTCGCAATATGAACATGTAACTAGTCCATACATGCTGTTCGTACAATATATGGAAAGTATATATAACTTAAGGCCTGGTAGAGAATCCAGGCAAACCAATAAGAGTAGGTGTTCTCTGCCATCAGTGGCATCGGGGGGGAGCCAATAAGGAAATCCTTTCCTTTATCAGGTTTATTGCAGTTCAGTGTTGCCATTTCCATTTATCATCTAAACTGACTGAATTGACTGAATTGACCGCGTTGACTATTCACCCCAGCGCTTTCTGATTACTGGGCTGAATTGCGCCGAGTAGCAATTCCCAGCCAAAGAGCAATGTCACAATTACTCTCCTTCTCCCCTCCCCGGAGATTACAGCATTGAGCTGCTGATGCAGTTGCATACAGTACAGCGCCCCCCCCGAAACACTCATTTTTCTGCACCGCGGCTCTTTTTTGCGTTCTCACGCTCTTTTTTGCCCAGCCTATCACCTTTCTCCATTTCTATCAAAGGACATCCATCAGCGAAATATGGCTCCACCTTCTCTTGTTACCCCAACAGCACTGTGTCAGCTCTCTGAACCAGAGAGCACTGACTGCTGCTGCTGCTGCTGGCGGTGGAGGGGAGGTTACGGACAACACACTCCAACACTGCACACAAAATTATATGTCACTTTTCCTGAGTGATTCACTGGATATTCAACATGTAAAGCAAGTGCCTCGTGACTTCCCATTAGGACGTTTACAACACACATATGGAGTGAATTAGCAAGCAGCACTCATCATTACCCTCTCCACACATGAATGATCGTGACTTCTAGCTCATTATTCCTTCTCATCCTTGTTTATGAAGGCAGAACGAAGCATTAAGGATTAACCTTAACAGAGCTGCTTCCTCTCTTTCTCCTGCACATCACGTTTGTCTCTGCGGCCCGTACGCTACTCTCCCTCTCTCTCTCTCCTCTGCATTTTCAACTGCCAACTGTAAAAAAAAAAAAAAAAGAATGGCCTCATTGCCATTTAAGAGATGAGATCTGACATTTGTCAGAAAAATAGCACTTGAGTGCTACTCTAACTGTGGAAGAGCATGGGGTAATGTGTAAGAATAGTTGCCATGACTACATTGACATCATTTCTGGCAAACAGGATTGAGGGCTTCTCAATAGAGGGTCTGTGCAAATTCTGGCTGTGCATTCACAGTGATGGGAGTTCATGTGAAAAAGCCATGTTTTGAGGAAGTCTTGGAGCTTGTATAAGTGCATGTTTCTGTTAATATCTTGATGTGATGATGATGATGATGCATGTTGTTTGCATAATCTGACATCAGGGATGGATCTCACCCACACAGAAGACAGAAATCTGTTTTAAGGAGCGTGCAGCGGGGGAGAAGGTTACAGTCCAAGTGGAAGAGGAGCAGGTGAAGGTGGGGGGGGGGATAAAAATACAAATCACAATGACAGGGACAGCCTACTGTAGCACACTCCATTCAGTATTCATGGAAATGTGACACATTCCCACTGCAATGGATGGCTCTCACTCTAAAACCCATTCTATCCACAAGCACTGGCTGTTCATTTCGGAGCGTAATTGAATTTCTCAAAAAGTCGATCTGACTGCAAGGGCACAGCTTTGCCATGTAGTGTGAGGCGGGACGGCGGCAAAAAAAACGGAGCGATCTCATCTCCGCGCCATGCCCGTGTTATTAAGCTTAATGCCACTCTGTTCTGTTCTGCTGGCTGATTCATGACACAGCAACCGGCATGCTAAACATAATCCTCCAACATGAAACTAAATAGTGGAGCAGAATGGTATTTAAATGGGAGGAGCACAGCTGATCCCCTGTTGTGTAACCTTCCTTCTCCTCCAGATGGCTTGATATGAATCTTTCCAGGGGTCAAAACACTGTAACCAGGCTCAAATATGAAACCGCTGGGCGCTACATGGCATGAATACGCTCTTTTATTCCACGTAAACAAAACGCTTCATTCCCCCTCTGCAGATGTACGGCAAGTAAGCTCAGGCTCAGACTCACCGAGAAATGTCTGCGTTTGTCTATGCATGCAGGTATGAGAGAGTGTCGGGGGGTTGTAAGGGCAAATATTACCACTGCTTATATTAATGACATTCCTGGCACTGGTGTGAAAAAGAGCTATCCTTTGCCTGCAACAGCTTTTGTAAACAACTCAAGGGGAAGCAGCACGTAATATCTGACCCGCACGCACACACCAGACTCAAGAGGACTATGAGGTACCAGAGCAAAGACTCATTTTCTCATATTCTTAATGGTTTTCCTGTATAAACAGCTCATACGTGCTGCAGATAAATAACTTTCTGCTTTCATCATCACAGCCAAGCGTTTAAAGACCGTCATCGCTTTGAATTTAAGGGAAGAATAAAGCAGGTGCTTGTGCATGTGTGCATGAAGCTATAAATTCCAGTGAGCAGCGTAATCTTAGATTGCTATCACTACAGCTCCGCTATGAATACTAATTGAGCACCACCTCCTCTTCCACGGCTAAGACTGTATTTCAATAACAGAGCAGTAAAACTTCTGTTCCACACAGGGTCACATTTATTCAGCTGGTAAATGATATATATGCACAGAGAACTTCTTTACAGATTGAATAACAGAAGATACCCGCTGCAGAGAACCAGAGAAACAGCACTGGTACAGAGTTCTGCCAAAACTGCACTGAAATGGAACAGAAACGTAATAGTATTACGCTTTGAGATTCGGGTTATCTTACAAAATCAGTCAATTTTCAGTGTTCTGGTTTCATAAATAATTGAAGGCTGTTTTTTGATTTGTTAGCATTTCTGAGAGATCATGATGAAATACGACATATGATAACTGACAGGCAGTTTGCAGGGATAATCTCATTTTAGCAAAGGCAGGAAATTGATCAAATGAGTCAATATAATCCTCAAACCCCGTACATGGCCATGCTGTCATACTTGATCTACATCCCTGAGAATGTTTATTTCACCTTCTGACATTTTATGTTGATATTTTGGTAGAAGTATTTAACATTTTGCCAGCTACCTGTGAGAACTATGTAACTTTTGAAAGATGAAACACATTCTTCCTCTTACAAATGAAAAGCTGAATTCATAAGCAATAAAACACACCTTTGCTCACTTTAACACATTCAGGGGTTTTTCTGCTACAGGCTTACTTGGTTTGGTATGACCAGTTCTTTATGGTAGCAAACGATATTGCTGTGTTGCCATTTATCATTATCACTTAATTGTCACATGTGGCTACAGTGGCAGTGGCTTTGATTTCTTGTCAGCTCTCTACTGTCCAACTTTGATTAAGACGCAAAAATGCCCAAAAACTACTTCAACTTTAAACCAACTGATTTTTTGGCCACTTGGGGGCAGCACAACAAGCTGTAAACACAACACTGACATATTACAACACGTTCTCATCCCAGGTCGTCAAATACAGATGCTTTGACGCCTCTCTGTGTCTCACACAGACGCACAAGCTACCCTTTAGGTTTAGGCAACAAAACTACTTGGTTAGGCTTAAAGCCTGGTGCGTTAAGGGTACCTTGGCTGTCTGTATGAGGGAGTGACAAAGCGTCGGTATTTGACGACCTGGGATGAGAACGTTTTACACATCCAGCAGATATGTAGCAACATTAGCATTCCTTTGGAGTCATATTTCTGGACACCTGGCGAAAGCAAGTTCAATATTTCCTCTCCTTTTAGCTGTTTTTGGTTTATCAGAGCCTTTTCACTTTAAACAGTTTTCTGCTGAATCTGAAAATGAAACTGATGAGAGCGGCGAGACTGAACCAAAACAGCAAAGTTGAAGGCCAGAAAACCAAAACAATGAGCTGAAAGATGCTAAACTGCCCTGAGCTGAGGTGAACTGCAGAGTGGGGTGATAATTCTATGTAGTGACCACTTTCACATTACACATAGTCATGTGATCCATTGTTAATATAAAAATAATGATTGCAGCAGCTTTAAAAAGGACATAATGTCCAGCATGTTTTGGTTGTTGTTTCTGTCTATATACATACAGATTTATGCTGCTGCACTTAGTTAGAGGTCACAAAATGTTGAAATAAAAAGAAATGAAGATAAGTGAACCTGTCTTCAAAGGGGCACAGGGTTTAATGAAGAACCGCAGGAAAGCTAAGAGCCTGTAGTTTGTTATGGCAGTCTATTTATTTTGGCCTGTATTTTGAATTATACTTGTTCATTTTCTACGGAAAGAAGCAACCAGATAAGAAAGTGCTACACGAGTTGCCATAACCTAAAATTGAAAAGGGTAATAAAGAAGTCTCTGCTTTATCTTGCAGGCTCAAGATATCAAAAAAGCCCACATGGTGAAGCATGAAAGAGTGAAGTCACCTTTGCGAACACTGGAAAGACCAGGATCTAATAAATCTATCCGAGCGCTCTTAGTGTTAGTCAAATAACCAAAAAGAAATGTGACAGCTTTCATTATACAGCATGTTCACGTGAGCAGTGCTTTTTATTGCCAGATCTTTCAGTTCAGCATGCCCAAACCCAATTTCTTTCCCCATAAAACAGCTGTTTTTCTTTCATTTCTTGGTAGTAAGTAAGCAAAGAGTGGCACATATTCATATAATCCACTCTCTTACGTTTAATTCCACCCCTAGTATTGAGCATGTGATGTTACACGTATCAGATTGAAATTCACGGCCCACATCTGGGAATTTAACAGAGTTTGTGTGCAGCTGCAAAGCCAGAGAGAAGAGAAAAGGATTTCATAGCTTTGTGGAGAGATGGAGGGGAAAAATGTCTGTGTGAACTGACCACTAAAAAATTTGCATGAGTCATGCTACAACATCTCACTTCATTAGCTGTGTTTAACTCCAGGTCCTAGTCAAACAGAATCCCAACAACAGGAGGAAACTTTCGCCACTCACCAGATCCATACTCTGGTGGAGAATAACAAACAGGCCATTGTTAAGCACCACCTACCCACAGCCAAGACTAACACTCACTTACTGAGTAGACGCAGTGGGAGACTGAGCAGAAGGATTCTGGACCTGCTCATGGTATTTCTTACAGTGCTGGGAAAACTGATTTCTGTTGAATAGTGATACAGCCTAGTCCAAATTGAAACATGTCTGAACATTTGGTCATAGCCACACATTTTCTGCACTGTGAGAGGAAAAAAAGCCCTGCTCCGGTGGCCTTGGTGTGTCTCCAAGGCCCCCACGGTGTGTTAAGTTTGTGCTCGGGTCATTCATCACATGAGATCCTCTGTGGTGGGGGGGGAGACTCATCTCTCACCCCTGCTGAGACTCAATCTGGAGGCTCCATTGTGCCTGCAGCATCCTGCAGACCTCCGGCTATGATCTGACTGCATTTTATAGCGCTTTGTTTATGGCACTGGGATGTGCTACTGAGCTGAACATCGGCCGTAGCATTGTGATAAACCACAATTAACCTCCGTACGTATACATGTGGAGGTTAATGTATACATTACCTTTTCAGAGATCTGCAGACTTGAGTAAGAAAAGGAGTAATGCTATGAATACAAAAAACACACTTAAAGAGGCAAGAATGACTTTAAAAGACTGATGAAACACTCCCTCTCTGCTTCTCTTCTCTTTGTACTCCATACATCCTCCTAAAAGCTAATTTTCTCACCGGGGATATAGCGGGCTGTCCAAGGCCACTCTGATGTTTGCCCTAATGAATAATGTGCTTTGAAGCATATATGTTCATATTAGTACAGCGGAGAAAGAGGAGAGGAATGTGTCCATTTTTTAAATTTCTGCTATCATGATTTAGTGCGGAACACGACTTGGACAACAGACTATCTAAGTGAATTATTATTGATTCAGACCAATCATATACGCTTCTTAAATTATATTGACTCCCCTGCTGTACCCTCTGGAGAGCCTGTAAGTAGCAGGCGGCTCTCCTATAAATCAGCCCTCAAATGTAACATTTACAGATACACCCTTTGAGTGGGTTTTTGAGTCTGGAGATAGGTTTGTGTCTTAGCTCCGCCCTCCAAAGAACAGCCTGTCTTCTCTCTTCCTCCTCCCACCACCTCCCTCCCAGCTGTATAATTCATGTGGCATTGTATTTATTGTGCAAACACACAGTGCGGGAGCCCATGTTAGGTAAGAACAGGCTGTGGCGTCAAACACCTTGGGCCTGATGGGAGAGCTTAAGCCATGCACTGCACAGCTGCTGAAAACAAGAAGCCGGCACGTAGATCCATTGTGTAACAATTAATTTTCACAGTCCACAGACCTTATAATGAAGATGATTTTATCACAGGTATGCTGTGGGAGAAGAATGTCAATATTTACACAGATGGCAACTATTAGATTCCATCTGTTTTGTTTAAAAGTGCTGGAAATTGTGCAGTATCATAGTACACCACTCTCAGTAAGGGAAGGCTGTTAGGTTTAGATACAGCTGGCTCAAGGGACATCAAAATGTCACTGGTGAGGAGTAAGGAACACAACCAGTGACAGGTGTGTCCCTCCGCCACAGTGACTATCCAGCTCTGTTTAACCCTGTAGTGGGAAGAGCAGAGCCAACTGTGGTTTCATTTCATTGTTGACTCTGGCTGGCAACTGTAATTATAGCCTACTGAGCATTATCACCACAATGGACTCCTTGTTCAGCCATAGGTTTCATGCATGACGGAGCACAACCTCTGAGCACAGAGGACCCTTAAGAAGGCTTGACATCACATAAAACAGACATGCACAGACATGTCAGTGTTTTACCCTTCAACCATGTTGGTGTTAGAATTTTTTCAATAGTGTTACAGGAATCGTATTTTGCCCCAAACAATGCTTTCAAAATATATTTTAGCTAAAAGCCTGCTCGAATAAAATAGTCCACAGCACATGAAAGGCGAACCACTACCGTAAATAGAACCCTGCGGTTGATTGAGCACAAAATCATCCAATCAGAGCGGCAGCTGGAGTGGTTGTTGATGACGAAGCAGCGCTTGGCCAATAAAAACGCGTTACTGGGTGTTGACCTCTGTGAGCCGCATCACCACCTCCTCCATGTCCGTGGCGGAGGACTACTATATAAACAAATCAGCCCAAGTTTTAAAGGGCAGAGTTGTAAAAACTCCCAGGCTGTGGGGAGTTAGCTTGGTAGCCTGTGAATCGGAATTCAACTATACCCCACAGAAGCAAAATCGCCTGGAGCATTATAAAGACGACATCATTTTGTATCTCCTTTAGAAAGCAACATTAGAGGCTGCGCAAGCATAACGTTTGCTGGAGCGGACTCTGGCTAGTACAACAAGGACCTACTGTGAATTTCCATGTAAGTACATATTAACTTAACGTCGGCATAACATGTATTTAATCGGAAACTGAAATAGGTGTGCATTATTTGTCTTATCTCCCATTGATTCTCAAACTGACACTCAATGGTGTTATTAAACGTTGGTCTTGCAGTCGAGTATCCAGGCTGTAGCCGCCTAGCTAATTCAAATGCTACGTAGTTTGAAGCCCTGTCTCCTTTTGTCGCTGGTTGCCGTTACCGTTTGCTGTCAGTGCCCGTGACATATCTTTTGTTTGCTATACACGATGTCGCCGCAAGGTAACGACTGATAACCAGCTGGTCGAGCTAAACATTAACAGCATCTGGCGTCTCGATAGCTTGGCTAGCTACATTTCTGTTAACACCCTTCATTAAGTTGGCCAGCTAAATGCTAGTTGGTCGGCTACACCGGATCCGAACGTGATGAGAAAGCAAGTCGGGTTTTTTTTTTGTTGTATTTATTGTCACCGTCGTCATGTAGTTAAGCGAGTGTCTTTTGCTGTGTTGTAGAAAGAGCTTTGCGGCCGTGGTTAGACTTTGAATGTTGATTATGTAACAGCAATTCTCGTCTCAAGCTTGTACGTGCTCCTCTGCGTACTGTAGCGCGGTCGGTGCACGGGAAAGCAGCAGAACAGCCTGTTTAGGGTTAAAAACATTTCTCCCACTTAGATGCACGAGGCAGGAGTTTTGCCCGAACATGTCCGCGTGCCAAAATGAGGCAATTGAAAATCCTCCCTGACTATTGACACCTGCTATCAGATCCACCGCCCTCCGCAGAGGTCAACCATGCTTGCGTATTTCTGTCACACTAGACCGCTGGGGAACACGCATACTGCTGACACCGTCTCTGAGTCAGTGGCCTCTATTTATTTATAGCTGTTGATATTGTACAGCTGAGATGCAGCACTGCTGTGCCTAGGGGGAGGGACGGGTTAATACAGAGTACTAGTAGCTAATACAGATGAAATGTCATAGATTGTAATGGTGTCTTTTTTCTATTTTTTGTTTTTTTTTTTTTTTTTTTGGCTTATACTACAAACGGCTTCATCATACTTAATGCTTTTTCTTTTTTCTTCGTTTCAGGATCCTGAACCTAACCCTGCTGCAGGAAGGATATTCATTTTGGCAACAAGCTCTCAGTCAGAGTCTTTTCATTGCACCCGTCACTGCTGCCTTGGAGGTTTTTGCAACGCTCAGAAAAAGCAACTCTGTGCTGGAAAAAGAATCGTCCTCGCCACTGAAGCAGCTATGCAGCTTGAAATTCAAGTAGCACTCAACTTTATTATTTCCTATTTATACAACAAACTCCCTCGGCGACGTGTGAATATCTTCGGCGAGGAGCTCGAGAGGCAGCTGAAGAAAAAATATGAAGGCCACTGGTATCCGGATAAGCCATACAAAGGTTCAGGGTTCAGGTGCATCCATGTAGGGGAGAAGGTGGACCCTGTGGTGGAGCAGGCAGCCAAAGAGAGCGGGCTGGACATCGAAGACGTCCGGAATAATCTCCCTCAGGACCTTAGTGTGTGGATCGACCCATTTGAGGTTTCCTACCAGATTGGGGAGAAGGGACCGGTTAAGGTGCTATATGTGGATGATAACAATGAGAACGGGTCAGAGCTGGACAAGGAGATCAAGAACAGCTTTAATCCTGAGGCCCAGGTCTTCATGCCAATCAGCGACCCTGTCGGGGCTTCCTCAGAGTCCAGCTCCCCTTCCCCTCCTTTTGGGCAGTCTGCTGCCGTGAGCCCCTCATTCATGCCACGCTCCACCCAGCCCTTAACCTTCACCACTGCCACCTTTGCCGCCACCAAATTCGGCTCCACTAAGATGAAGAGCAGCGGCCGTGGCAACAACGCTAACAGCAGCAGTAGCAGCAAGGTGGCCCGCACCTCCCCTACCAATAACCTGGGTCTGAATGTCAACACCCTGCTGAAGCAGAAAGCCATCTCCACCTCCATGCACTCACTGTACGGGCTGGGCCTGGGTCAGCAGCAACAGCAGCAGCAGAAGGCCTCTGCTCTCTCCCCTAATGCCAAGGAGTTTGTGTTCCCCAGCCTCCAGGGCCAGGCCAGCCCTGGAGCCGTGTTCCCCGGGGAGGGCTCGCTGGGTCTCGGCCCCCTGCAGTACAACAATGCCTTTGACATGTTTGCGGCCTACGGAAGCCTCAACGACAAGTCCCTTATGGATGGCCTCAACTTCAGTCTGAGCAACATGCAGTATTCTAACCAGCAATTCCAGCCAGTCATGGCTAACTAAACTCATCATCAAGATGTTATTTATGAATGAGGTGGCTAAAAGAGAAGGAAAAACAAAATGCACACTTAGAAACTGGACTTTCAAGGATATAGTGTCTAGTCAAGTCAAGCGCATGTGCCCAAGGGTGACTTCAGCCCCTTTTGAGTTTGTTTCTACTAAAAGCTTGTTGTACAAACACATCCAAGCTTGGTTACTTCAATTCAACATGCATCATTGTTTTTCTTTTTCCTTTTTGCCAACCAAGCACAAAATTTTTTTACCATGTTGAGAAAATTCTCCAAAAACTTATAAAAAAAAAAAAAACAAAAAAAAAAACTACAAGCTTCAAGTTTTGGCCTCTTACAGTATTTTACAGGTGGTAAGACGAGGCTGATTTTTATGAATTGGCACTACTAAGTGGGGTTACTTGGTCTTTTTCTAATTGTATAATTTAATTTAGTACAGAGTTTGTAAGATATCAGAGTATATATTGTTTCTATGACATGGTGTTGCATTTATATCTTTTTACTACTCCAGTGATCTGTGATGGCTGCAGCAGCTTTTCCTTATTTTTTCTTTTTTTTTTTTTAAAGATAATTGTTAAAGAAATCCATCATTTTAAAAAAAAAAAAAAAAAAAGAAAAACATCAAATATTCTAAAGATTGTGTACAGAGTATTCCTTAGTGGTGGAATTCAAGTGTAGGAATATTTGCTTTTTCTGAAAGATGAATTGTATTTTCTGTTAAGAGGTTAAAGATTTTGCTATACTATGGACAAAATGTAATCGTATGAATATTAATTTTGTACCTACATTGTGCAATACTTGATAAGAAATACGGTATAACAAAGTATTTTGAGTCAGTGTCTTACATGTCAAGAGGGACTGAAATAGTTTATATTGTTAAGTTTGTATTAAATGCTTAAAAATGATATGCTTGTCTTTATTTTTTTTAATTTCATATTTGCACCCTGGTCTTTTTAATAAAATAAACCTACAGTTGAACATGATCTGTGGAAAGCGGACTTATTTATTGCTCGTTTAAACACAACGGTGACTTGCTTTTTTTTTTTTTTTTTTTTAAATATTTAACCAGTAGCAGCCTTTGCCATTGGGCAATCCTCTGCCTGAGCAGATAATAGTATTGATAGTTGCATGGTAGGCGTTGCCACTCTGTGTCATGAGGGCAACTTGAGGTTAATGCTTGACTGCAATCTGTCTGTAAACTTTGGATCTGATCTCATCGGGGGAGGTGTTTATGATCTGTAGCAGTCATTGTAGCAGTACAAACCATCATGTTTCATTTAAATCCTCATCCAGCCCCTCTTGTTTATTTTAAGGCGCATATGTGTCGGTGTCACTGTTCGCAGCGTACATGTTTACAAGCTTGAAAACATCAATTACACTAACGGTATGGGACGGAGTGCAGTAATCCCACTGGTTGGCTGTACCGTGGGGCTTGGATGTCATGTGAAGGAAAGAGCCGAGTAAAGAACAAGCCAAACGTTCAAGGTTTAGAGTTCCAACAGCTTAACTCGCCAAAGACATAATCACATTTGCAGTTCTGTATGACTCAAAAGGTCTGAGGAGGGAAAGAGCTTGTGTGTTTTTATGCTTAAACGATTCCTCCTCCCTTCTTTGTCAAAGACTAGCTCTGCACACAGAAGTATCATTATAGCTGAGCACACTTAGCAGCCTAAACACACCTAAAGCTGTTTTTAGATGCTCATAAATGGCTATATTATATATGAGGGTTTATTTTCTTAAGTGCCACTTTATAGCACTGCCATGTAATGACTTTCATTCTATGATGCTGCTCTTCAGTTTATATGAAAAGAAAACCTACTTTGAGCAGCGGTGGAGGAATGAGTCTTCACAGTAAAAGTGACAAAGCAACAATACAATTATATAAAAAATACTCCATTCAGTATCATACTTTAATACAAATACGGCATTATCACCAGAATCTGGTTAATGCTGATGCCTATGTCTCTTTTACTGTTGTAGCTCTTTGAGATGGAGCTAGGTTTAACTTTTTATACAGTTACTTACAGTTAGGTAGTTTAGTCCCAACCTAGGACACGAAATATTTTGGGCCCCAAATTGTTATTTAAATGGAACCATCTGAGAAGTTTAGAGGGGAGTTTGGAGAACAACTCATAGACATCTGAACCGCAACTAGACACTGCTTGTATCGTAAGAGCTCACAAGATTAAACCACTGGTTTAATCCTTAAAAGTGCATTGTATCTTATTAGCGTGTTATACTGTATATGTTCTCTTAATCTCTTAATCTGAAAAATAACTGGCAACTATAGCTGTTAGATAGATGTACTGGAGTAAAAGTAAAAGTACAGTTCTTGGGTAAATGTACTAAATTACTTACCACGACTGCATTTCTATATCATCATGTACGTGTAGACAGTCATGGCAGTCATGGCTACCCATAAGGCCTTAGTAGTGCGTGATGCAGCCTATAGAAAGCTGGATATGGCCTAGAAGTACACGTCTGTATCTGAATTCTGTTTGCGGTGATCAAATCTAAATCTCTCTCAGTTTAGATTGGTGTGGCAAATGAGTCTTTGGCTTTTCCTCTGGTGTTTGGGGGAGTTGCTCGCAGAGGATTAGAGGGAAAAGTGAGTTTTTGCGAGTTGCGATTCCACCCTTGCAAGACACAGTCACGTTTAAAACATTCCTGGTTGATGGTGTGAGTTATCTCAGTGCCTTTGTGTACAGGGATACCGGCCTTTGCTTTCATAACTGGTTTCTTGTCAGATAACACACCCTCTGTGGTTGACTGTCAGCAGCTTAGAACTGTGCAGATTTCATTAGGATGTGTTACAGTCAGTGTGGTGTCAGTACACTATGGTGGTCAGTAAATATTCTAAGGTGCATATCCAGTCAGTTGCTATTTCTGGAGCTCTTAACTATCCAAACCAAAGGTCAATTTCCCCATTGTGTGCACTGCTGTAATTAACTGGGTCGGCCTGTACCAGAGAAACTATTTTAGTCTTCATCCCAAATTGACACTTTTCAATAGGTATTGAGGTCTTTCAAGCCTCGCAGCACAAGTGGAAAACGATATTCAAAAAACACACACACACACACACACACACACACACACAGAGTGCCACATGACCACCTCAGCTCTCTGGGATAAACAGGCCCACAGATGGTCTGGTGTCACACCAGCTGGGAGACTCCCAGGGTGCGGGGTGTTGCCTTGCTGTGACTCCATCTTGTCTGTTCCAGAGTGTGCTCTCCCCCTCTGCTTCAGAGAGATGCATTCCTGACATGAGCTTCACATATTACACACAGTTCCTGATCATACTGCATCTCTCACACGCCCGCCAATGCTGTGAGCTCAGCATACAGGACTTGTGTTTGTTCTGAAGGGTGTTTCTAAGCCGAGGGGGCCGCTGTGTTTAAAGGTAATGTGAGTCCCATGCTGCAAAGAATATCTCCTAAGAACTTGAATTTTATAAATACCTAACTGTTAAATTTAATCACAATGTTGAAATTTAAAGCAATAGGTTGACATTTTGGGAAAATTTGCTTATTTGCTTTCTTTCCGCGAGTTAGATGAGAAAAACACGTATGACAAGCAGCCAGCGGCCGGTTAGCTTAGCTTAGCATAAAGACTGGAAACAGGGGGAAACAGCTAGCCTACCAAACTCCACCTACCAACACCTTTAAAACTAGCAAAGAAAGACAGCAATAGGCTAATTTGAATTTATATTTATATATTATATTTATACACTGAATATCTAATTGTGAAATTGAACTGCAACGTTGTAATTTAAAGGAATAGTTTGACATTTTTGGAAAGTATGCTTATTTGCTTTCTTGCCAAGAAATGGATGAGAAGATGCCTACCTTTGGACAGAGGCAGGCTAGCTGTTTCCCCTTTCTTCCACTCTTTGTGCTAAGCTAAGCTAACTAGCTGCTGGCTGTAGTTATTTAGCATGCAGACATGACCGTGGTATCAATCTTCCTCTTCATCTAACTCACTGCAAGAAAGTGCACAAGCTTGAATATAGTTCTTTCTATCTTTTAGATTTGAGTTTTAGTAGATTGTTTTCCAAATGAAATATAATAATGCAATAAATTCAGTGGAAGTTGAATTTCAACATTACAGGAATAGTTCAACATTCAGGAAATGTGTTTATTTGCTTTCTTCTTTCTTTGCAGAGAGTTGGATGAGAAAATTGATATCACTCTCATCTGTACAGTAAATATGAAGCTACAGCCAGCTGCTGGTTAGCTTATCTTAGCTTAGCATAAAGACTGAAAACAGGGGGAAAGGGCTAGCCTGGCTCTGCCCAGTGGTAACAAAATCTGCCTACCAGCATCTCTAAAGCTTGCTAATTAACATGTTATACATCTCATTTGTTTAATCTGTACAAAAGCTGAAGTGTGTACACAACACGTTGTGCTGGGGTTACTGTATGTGCAACACAGTGACTTCCTGGAGTCCCTGCTGGTTGCCTGGCAACTTCTCACGGCCAAGAAATTGGACAGAGCCAGGCTAGCTGTTTCCAGTCTTTATCTAAGCTAAGCTAACCGGCTGCTGGCTATTGTGTACAGACATGAGACTGGTATCATCCTTCTCTAACTCTCGACAAGAATATGCGAATGGCATTTCCCAAAATGAACTATTCCTTTAAGTATTTAGTAGTGGAAGGCTTTTTCATCTTGTATCAAGCCCCAAAAGCTGATCTATTTAGAATAGATGAAAACAACATGCTAATGAGGTGAGAAAACTCATTTCACTTTTAAACAATTACTGAAGCAAGTGAAACCGCCATGGAAAGAATTACGCTGAATTACGTCGGACTTTATCCACTTGTTCTAACAAACACATATATTTAAAGCCTCAATTTGAAGATGCAAATAGCTGATGCGCATTAAACACGGTGTTTACAAGGCAAAGGGCAAGACAGAGTGAGTCATCGTAAAGTGCAGGTGAAACATTTCGACTGCGTTTTAACACAGTGCTGCATATCACAAGGCTTCCAGCAAGGACAGATGGGTGCAAGTATTTCAGCACAATGCCAGGGAACAGAGAGAGGAGCTGCGAGGGGAAATCCAGCATGTTTTGGATTGTAGTTGATACCAGATGAGGATTTCAGATCAGTAGGCCAGAGGTGAATCATGTAATCTGGTGTAAAATCATGAAGAAAATGACTGCCATAGATTCTCGATGGGTGCTGGTAGGTTTTGACCTTGATCAACACTCCCAGTTCTATATTAAGCCCTGTGATCAGAGCTGTTGCCTTCATGAATGTTAGGAAGTGAGGTTAGCACCTGTTCCTGGTTATTGAGTTTGGTATGTACAGTATGACGGTGACATTTCAAAGGCTTGCGGGCCAGAGATACGGCCACAGGAGCAGGAAACACATCTGCAATTCAAGGAACTCAACATTTCTACTTGTTTGAAAGAAGAAATAAAAAGACCAGAGAGAGGGGAAGATAAAGAGGATATAAAAAAGCCCCATCCAGTCTGTGTTATTGGCTGATAAACCCAGAGCTAAGACTTTAATGAATACAGGCTGTGCTGTGTTTGGCCAGGACAGAACCTCAGTCAGTCGCTGCTTTCAAGTGCTGCCAAGTCATTTTAGTGGGGATCATCCATTCGACCCTATTCTTATTCCAAGCCAGACAATCATTCAACCTAAAAGCACCACATCTCAGCGATATGGAGTCATAATCCATATTTCATTGTGGCTCTATGAGAGAGGAATGGAAGGAGCTGAATGCATTGTTGCTGCACTTTCTCTCTCCTTCCCTGCCTCTCCGTCTCTGTTTGTTTTGGTTTGAAGGCGCAGTTGAAGGTTACAGTGCCGAAAGGGTGTTGCACACTTCAATAGGTTTAAAAATAGACCTTGCAGGGTTTCTGCGTCATCGTAGGAGAATCCTCGCCTCTCATGCTACCCCTCCTCCCTCCTCCTCCCACCAGCCAACCATGCCTGACTTCACAGCAGGGACTACTTGTATGCTACTACGGCATGGAACAAATCTTTCCTGTCGCACCTGCATCATAACCTGCGCTGATGTGACGCCTGCAGAGGAATGAATACCCTTCTGAGGAACCTGGGTGGGTCGTGCTGTAGAGTTATGTAGAGTACGCTGCCCTCTCAGGTCAGAGGCATGAAGAGAAGCTGGAAAAGCAGGCAGGCCTGCAGGAAGAAAAGTGTGAAAACAACAGACAAAGGATGAAGATACGACGTTTTTCCAACTACATAAACGGCAAAGCATGTAGCCATGACAACACATTTCCCTCACCTTTACATGCTGATAATGGCTTGCTGAAGCAGAAAGGAGTGCACTAGCTGTTGAATTAGGCCCAAGCAGTTCACCAAAGGCAAATAAATGCACTGAAAATGTCTTGCCTTCACAGGTATAACCTTGTTTATTATGATGTGGGAGGCTGAGAAAACACTTCAGCGTTGCTCAGGTATTGGCTCCCATACAGATAATCAGTGGGGAAATGGCAGTGTCAGGAGTTTCCACAGATTTAACAATACATTTATAATAATCTGATATCAAATACTGATATGCAAATGTACAGGGGTCAAAGGTCAAATGACTATGTGTATTAGAAAGGAGTCACTCGTAGGGACGAAGTCAAAGAGAATTATCTCATCAACTCTCATTGCTTTGGTTTTACGGACCACAACTTTACTTTTTTGGTTCACGCTCATCGTTTCGCTGTTGAACATAGTGGATCACTGAGCTGTTAAAGAACCAGATATCTTTCTCAGGAGCTGGTGGAGACCAAAACAAAGCTAAAAGGAGAGTGAATATTCAACTTAGATTCATCAGGTGGAAAGAATCATGACTCCAAATGAACGCTAAAGTTGCTTTGTGTTTGCTAGATGTGTAAACTATTAGCCAAACCAGCTTTAATAAGGTGATGAAATGTCAATGTTGTGTTACATCTTGTTCTGTTGCCCCCAAAAACGAACTTATATTGCTTAACTGCTGTTCTCTTGTTGCTTCATGGATCTGTCAGTGTCACGCAAAAGAGAAATATGCTTTTGCATCGTAACTACATCCTTAGAAAGTCGTTTCAATGGAATTAGCAATGTCTGTTGATCTCTGAGTAGCTTGGATGTTGTTTGTGCAAAGACAAGTTGCTGCAGAAAGAATCATCAAATATCTCAGAATATTGGAAACTAGAACTATCTTCTTGGCAAGGTACTAATAGAGATACAAAATATGATTTTTTGTCATTTGAGTGAACCGACCCTTTAGCTAAGACATTTTAGAGACTGCTTGTATGACATTCCAGCCACATGATGGTATCTGTGCCTTCAAATATTCACTGAGGTCCTCTTGTGATGAGGTATTTATAATTTCTAGGGCCATGTTACTCCAGTAAGGCCTTGCCTGGTGTGTGTGTGTGAGGACAACCAGGCGTAGAGGAGTTGATGGAGATGGGTTTGGTGTAATACATCTCTCTCTCAAACTGCTCTGGTATCTCTTCCTCTCTATTCCCAACTCATCCAAACCCCATCCTTCTCTCCCGAGCCTGGGAAGTTTCTCGTGTATTTGATGTTCCCTGTCTGTGTAATTTAATCTCAGTGATTCCCTGCAGCTCTCTCCAACCATAAACCTCCGCTCTAATAATAGGAAGCCCAGGCACAGTCTCTCTAATCTCTGCCTCAGTGTGTGGATGTTTGTGTATAACTGCTCTTGCCTCTGCACCATAGAGATAAGGCTGCATTTGTTTTGGCCACTCCGAGAACAGGCTAACTTTCACTCACAAATTGCAATAGTGATTCAGAATCAGAGAAGAGGGAGGGAGGTAGGGGTGGTTGATATAAGGAAGACCAGACCCTTAAACCATTCATGTCCAGCGCAACTTTGCTGTTGCTTTCCATTGTGTGTCCTGTCAGGAGACCGATAGGGCACATGGTACTAGTACTAGTGTTAAAGGGTAACCAGAAACAGAAGTCTCGCTCAAGGAGAAGTCTCGCTCTGAAATCTCACGAGAGATGAGTTGTTGCAGGAAGATGACGGTGTTTCTGGTTAAACAAAACCGTCTGTCTCTGCAGGGATCCTTTCCATAATGTTGTCAGACACTTAGAATAACAATCTGAGCCTGTCAGTGGCAAAAACAAGTGCTTTTAGTGGACGGACTTTGACGGGCGCAGTTGCCCCAAAGGATTACGTTGCAGCCATTTCAGTCAGTTTCGCTGCTGCCGGCTGAGGTGATCTACAGGACCAATTCCAAAACATTTTGTACCTATTAGTCATTTACACCACAAAATAGCCTATGTAAAAATAGGGCCTGTTTTAAAAATACCGGATTTACCCTTTAAGTGCAGCATTAAGACCTGAGAGAGGAATTTAACCGATTAAACAGTTAAGAAGGGGATCTGCTGTCTTTCAAAGCTCTGTCATATGTGTCTGGAGCAGCCTACTCTCCAGACACTCAGCCGTGGCCTATTTGGGTAAAATCAAAACATGCCTTCCAAACGAGGTTCCCTCATGCTATTTTTTTTTTGTAGAATTGAACGAGGAAAAACACGTAATCCAGAAGGCTGAGGCCATGTTTTTATGTCTCTGCAGATTAATAAACAGCAATCGTGGGGAGCTTTAGGCCAGAATTTGATGAAAGCATCATCACATTTGGATTGTGGAAGGTCTGACTTCTTGTTCTCCTAATTGACTGTTTGCTAAACCCCGAACAGGATCCTGACTTTCTGGCGCAGGTAACTTTAGCCTAAATCTTTAAGCATTATATCATGTAAGTAGCCATCAAGTGCATATTTTTAAGACCCTTTTACAGGGTTCTTGTATTAGAACAAGCTGGAAACCTTGAACAGTCAGACGGAGACAACGTTTTTGGCGAACCCATGGAGTTAGCGCTAATTAGCTAGTTAGCTAGCTAGCTACAGCTGATAAAGTCATTTCACACGACAAATTGGACGGTCACTTCAGGGTGGGAAATTAAGACTAGCCACCTGCCAAATGCTGGTAAAATATGAAAGTGGCTGGAAGATTTCAGACACAAAATAATGATATATTTAATGAATAATTTAATTTGAATATTTATCTTTCAGTGGCTGGTAGATTTCCCACCCTGCATCAATGGCTTGAAACAAGAAGCCTGTTTTTGTCTGTCTGTCTATAATTAAGGACGCATTTTATTAATAGTAATAGTAACTAAGAATTTCAAGTGGTAGCGTGAACTGTGTACAATGCAGTACTAGAACGGAAAGCTCTACAGGCGTAGCAACAGTAACTAAGGGTTCAGGGTTGAGCGAACGGTCAGTTTAAAGCCTTTCAGATCACCTCTTGTGTTTGTTGAATGAAATGGGCGGAGGAATGTCAGTATTGTGCGCTGGTTGCCATGTGTTTCTGTATATGTGACGTGGAGGGAACCACCCCAAGATGACTCACCGCTGGAGAATTCCTCTCTCTGATAGACAGAGGCCGGTTAAAGCGGTGGTCAGTTAGTTGCTCCGAGGAGTATTAGGAAAACCGTCCATCACTATTTCTATGCCTGCGCTTCTCCTGTCCCTCCTTATGACTTTAATGGCTGACGGAATGAGAAGTGATTAGGAGGACAGATACGCTGAGAACAGATGTGAAAGCTGCCTGTTTCCAAACATAATCAGTGTTTGCTCTTGGAGTAGAGCAGGTGAGGTTGTTTGAGTTTTGACTGCAGAGGCAGTAAATCATAAATGTAAAGACTGGACCAAAATGCTCTTTGTTTGTCCAGGCTCCACCACCCCACCGCCATGTTTCATCTCACATCAAAATAGATGCGGCACCGTTGGCTCCTGCCTCAACAGTCGTATTTCTCTCAGAAAAGACTGGCGTGAGGAATCGGCTCTGCACTTTAAGCAGCCCTCTCCCACGGTTTAAATATTTCACTAGCCGAGAGAGTAAATGGCATCCTGATGCGCTACACGATATTCAAGCGAAAGGTCAAGGTGGAATGGAAAAGATTCACCTCTGTGCCGTTTTAAGGACTCCTCAGGAGCAAGTGCTGCTGGGAAATCTATCGGCAGGAGTAACATCAGCCTCAGATCATTGCTGTGCGGGTCGATACGGCTTTCATTCCACTACTCCAACTCCAAGTCTTTCTGCTATATCGATCCATATGATGTCTTCTTAGACTTGTGGCCCCGAAGACGTACACAAAAATCCTGCTATTGAGTTTTTAGCTTTGTAATATGATTTCACATATTTAACAATTGTTGACACATTGAATACGTCATCATGTTGCTAGCTGCTAGTGCTGAGAATTGAATGTGCCCGAGGTTTTAAATCCCCACAAAGGAGTTTCACTGTATCATACTTTAGATCTGTCCTATGTGAGAAGGACAGAAAGATCCAGAAACTGAGATTCAATGAATGTACTCTCCACCTTGTCCTTTGTTGGCCTGACAATGACGTGAACTCCTTGACTCTCGGTGCACAGGTTGCAGTTACAGACTACTTTGTGCTCCCGCATTCTTCTGATTCCGGGAAGGTGGTTGTTTGACGGACTCAAAGGGTGGCACACATTCAGGGGCCAACACTCACTTCTCCTCCCTCGTGGTTTGGATTAGAACCTTTCAGCAGTTTGACTGTCGCTGGAAACCTCGAGGGACATTATTACACAGGAGTGAGATAAGATGACAGAAGCGCTACTGTGTAGAAATGCTCAACAAGTGTACCTGTGTGCTAATTTAAAGGCCAGTTCCAGTTTATCACAACCTGGATCCTTTTTTCAAGATGATTGGTTAGGATAACATTGTGCACCATGTTCCCAGATCTCAGCAATTACGTTGCTGGGTACAATGTTATTGTCACCAATAGGAAGGATGGCCAAACCTACAAAAACAAGACCCAGGTTGTTATAATATCGGAATGTTCCTTTAAGGTTTCATGACCTGGAAAACATGGAGTCCTTCTTGTTGATAAAACACTTTCTTTACGGAAAATGATACCAAAACCACAATCCCCGTGCGTCTCTTACCCTCTGTCCCGTATGGGTGAATGTGCTCGAGGCCAAATTCATAAAACCTGTGATGCAAGTGGATTTGGTCATGCCTAATGAGTGTGAAGTCAGTGTTTACTAGTTTACAAGCAGTTGTTTACATCTGTAAAAAGGCCAGCTCTGTTCTCTGAACGTACGCATGCAATCCATCCGCAACAAGCCAGAGTGAGACTTTGAAATTGCATAACCACTTTAACTCAACTTTCATGCGGCAGCAGAATTTCAAAATAGCTCGCATTAGACATGCAGCCGAGCTGTGAGCAGAGTAGCACTGTAAAATTCACTTTTTCAAAGCCCGCGAGTGTGTGTCTGTGTATGTGTGTGTGTGTGTGTTAGAGCCAAACAGTTTCTCGGCATTAAGATTCTCATTACAGGATCAGCTCTTTCATCCTTGGGTTCAAAGCGCCGCCCTAGCCGACGGCAGTGGGCGAGCAGATACATACTACCATTTGATGGAGGGTAGAGGAGGGGGAGGAGAGCAGGAGATCAGAGGGGAATGGAGGGACACGGCAGAGTGGAAGGAGAGATGAGGGAGCAATATGTGAGGTGAGGAGAAAGAGGGAAACCCTGTGGAGGAGACAAGAGGGGGTGAAAGAGGAGAAGTCGAAAGGTGGAGCATTGGTGAGGACTAGTTCCTGGATTATGTAACCACAGTGGAAGGGATGAGCTCCCGAGTCTGCATTCACGCATATGCTCCCTTGCATATTGCTAAGTCGTCAGCCGGTAAAGAACAGAGCCGTGTACCAGAC
This sequence comes from Macquaria ambigua, assembly GCA_008360985.2. Taxonomy (NCBI): domain Eukaryota; kingdom Metazoa; phylum Chordata; class Actinopteri; order Centrarchiformes; family Percichthyidae; genus Macquaria; species Macquaria ambigua. The sequence goes on along the minus strand of VMKM01000646.1, from coordinate 21,591 downwards.
GCTAACTGAGAGGCATTTGAAATACAACACAGCATGACTCTCTTGTTCACTCGGTGGTGGAGGCAGCTTAGGCAGCTCTCCATCTCCCTCACCGGTGGGCTTTTCATCAGCAACTTGGTGAGATCACGTTGCATATCAAGTGTTTTCATCAAATTGGTGTTATTTCCTCTCCTCCTCCTCCTCCTCCTCCCGTGCGCTGGCCTTTTCACAGAGCCTGAGATATTTTCTCTTTTTAATAGGCCACAGTTCCTACCATAGCAAATCAATAGAGTTACATTCTGCTGGCGTGGCCATCAGCAGGAAAATGAGCAGCTCTGTGCACAGCTGCTGACATCTGTCTGACCATGTAATGAAGTGGATGGGATTTCAGCTCTACATCAACCTGAGACATGTGAGCATGTTGAGATGAGACGTGGCTACTGATTGGGATGTGTGTGTGTGTGTGTGTGTGTGTGTGTGTGTGTGTGTGTGTGTGTGTGTGTGTGTGTGTGTACCTCATCGTCCTCCTCATTGTCCGGCTCCTTTGTGAACAGAGGATACAGAGTGGTGACGAGGGGGTGGGGTCTGTGTCAGGAGGTGTCACCTTCCATCTTTCCATATACTGACCTTCTGAGGTGACGCGCTCAGCTTGGCTTGGCTGTACATTTGTGTGTGTGTGTGTGTGTGTGTGTGTGTGTGTGTGTGTGTGTGTGTATGCGTGTGTGTGTGTATGCGTGTGTGTGTATTGTGAGCCAATGAATCATTTGCAGTGATGGCTGCTAAGATGCCTTTGAGGTACTAAGAGCAGCAAGAGAAGGTCAATCTTCTCATGATTCTGTCAACTGTAGGTTTTCAATCAAGACCCAAGGCCCATCTATCTAGCTGTCAAACTCCTGTTCTTACAGAGGGACAAAACCAAAGGTGTACATGTCAAAATTAAACCCTCATTTAATATTAAAAGTCAGCTTCCTTAAATGGTATTCTTGGATTGCCTTGTGTGTTTCTATTTCTGTTTTTGCACTATAGGTGTTAGTGGGACTAGCTTGCACTACCAGAGATTGCTTATTAGCCAAAAGCTACATCCATGCTATCATTCTTCTTGGATTTTCTGTTGATGAATTTTAAAAAATAGTCAAACCTTTTTGGAGATTTGTTCATTTGCTTTTCCCCCCGAGAGTTAGATGGAGCTAGTCTCATGTCTGTGCGTTAAGTACAGAGCTGGATCCAGGACAGGATTAGTTTAGCTTAGCTTAGCATAACAACAGCTAGCTTGACTCTGCCCAAAGTGAAAAGCTAAAGCTGAGTAACATGTTGTATTTCACCAAGCAATAGCTCCAACACGTATTCATCCTAAAAAATCTAACATTTTTATGTTCTTGACTTTTTCCTTTCATGAACAGTTTAACAAGAAATGCTATGTTTTTTTTTCACTTTGTACAGACCAGGCTAGCTTCTTCCTCCTGCCTCCAGTCAATATGCTAAGCTAAACACGTCCTGACTCCAGCTCTTAACGCACAGATATGAGATAGATATTGATCTAACCTCCCAAATAAGCACATTTCTGAAAGCTATTCCTCAAAGTTTCAAGCAGCAAAGATAAAACACTTTTTAAAAAAATAATCTCATTAATAATTTAAATGTATATTTCATCTAATGACGTAATATGTGTGTGTGTGTGTGTGTGTATATATATATATATATATATATGTATACGGTACACCTACATGTCTGTATAGTTGTAATAATGGAAACATATCTGAATAAATGAGCAGAGAAACAAAAAGAAAGCAGATGCTTCCGTACAGGTTACAAGAGGTCACCGAATGGTTTGATGGCTATAAAAATGACGTGAATCAGATGCTAAAGGGTTCACAGTTACCAGATCTCAACCAGATGAACACCTCTAGGAGATTTTGGAGCGTCGTGTTTGATAGCACTCTCCACCACCATCATCAGAACACCACATGACAATATGAGAATACTGTTTATTCCTCCAGTAGAGGTCACAGACTGTTTTTTCTTTAATTTGTCAGCCACGTGCATTTTGATGAGTTTTAGAGACAGTCACCAAGTGTTTGAAACAACAATACCACTATTGTGTTGTGTCTTTTAGTAATTAGAGTAGGAGATCGATATTTATTTGTCACAGATGACAAAAATCCCATCTTAGCTCTGGAGAGAGGTGTGGGCCTCTTTTCATTTCCTCATAGCTGGAGCGTTACTTTATTTTCACAGGTTGTCGTCTCAGTCAGGACCTGATCAACCTGCTGAGTTTCTGAGCAGGAAGTGTTTGATTATTATTGTCTGTTTGCTGTAGGTGTTATGGGAATCAGCTCAGCTACATCACCTTTTCAAAGAGGAAAGTGTGCTACATCTATTTCCTCTACGTTATTGAGGTTCAAGCCTAACCAGACTGCAGGCTTACATTCTGTTCGCACTTGCAAACGTGAGAATTTATAACACGCAGCACACACACCATTTATGATGATTAACTATTGTATTTACCTCTCTGTGTGTGTGTTTTTATCTGCTGGTCTCAGCAAAGTGATTGTGTTAAATATTGATGCAATGCTCTTCACGCCTTTATGGAGTGTAAAATTAACGAGCTGTCGGCTATGCGGATGAGATTAAATGCTATATGTGCGTGTGTTTTCGTGTGTGTGTGTGTGTGTAAGAGTGTGCATGATTCATTGGTGGTGGGCGTTTGAAGAGCTGCTGCTCTGCATGCTAAAGCGACGCCACAGGCTGTGAGGGTCAGCACGCACCGAGCTCAGGAAAAGGACACCACAGTTGGGAGGAGAAGCTGGATTACTGTCCCGCTGGCCCACAGTAACACTCCAAGCCATGACCCCTAGATTTCTTCCAGAGCTTTCAGCTGCATCTGATGGCCTTCATCAGGAGATGGAGTTTGCAGAGTTATATACACTGTAATATAATATTGTCAATCATTCATTATCTGTTTATACACCAGTTGCATATAGTTTAGACTGCAAACTATATGCAACTGGTGTATAAACAGATAATGGCTATTGACATTGAAATTGTATCAAAAATGGGGTTTGATTTCATGAAAATCTTAATATTATAATTTCAATGTATTTGTTACTGTTTTTTGATACAATTTCAATGTCGGTATTTTTTCAATTTCAATAGCCACTCAAATATATTTACATTCTGTAGTTACCTCCCTTTATAATAGTTTTCATTCAGTTTTATTTCACTGATATCCACCTCATTTTTCCTACTGCTGCTTGGAGAGCTTTTACTGGGAATCAGTCGCAGGAAACGCAACATATTTTGTCCCAAACCAAGACTGAAATCTTGAGGATTATGACTTCAATGTTCTTATATCCGCTTATGACTACATTATGGTGTGTTATAAGCCATTTATTAATTTTGTCTCATCTGCTGCTTATAAATGCTAAATAAAGTGTTGCGCTACACAACTGATGCGATTGCCATTTTGGTCATTAGGGTTGATAAATATTTTAGAGAGAATCCCTTTACTCAAAGCTGTCACTGTATTGAATTATTGTCTGGGGTAATCTTTCTAAAGAGCATGTTCACTTATCAGAACGCTGCAGTGACTGTGTAGCTCTATTAGCTTCTTGCAGTAAAATAATTAAAATCACACCAATCTTTGCAAATATGTAAATTGCTACCCCTCTAATTTGAGGACTTAAAGGCTAACCGCACCGGAAAAAAAGCTCCAGACTCTGGAGCTAAAGCCGGCTGCTGCTGCTGTTATTTAATGCAGAATGTATTTTGGGGTGTGGGATGAATAAAACATCAGAGCACCTTGTTTATTTCCATCCTTCAACCGTAACTCGTTCTTTACATAATTGAATTCTAGTCCGTTCGAGGCAGTGCATCTAATTGAACCTCTACCCGTTAGCCAGGGAATGATTTGTTTCCATGCTGACTCCAAACTCTGATCCTCGGTGGGCTGCTTCTCACCGAGGAGAGCTCCTCGCTTAAAGGGTTGGGGTCAGCGTTTCAATCCCGTTTGTGGTAAGAAGGCGGACTGTTTGCATCACCCTCCCGTTCCTCGTTTGAGGATTTTAAGCGCCTTCTGCTTGTGTCTTTCAGTGTGTGAGAAGCTGCCTCCGATACCTGGCAGCCATTCAACCTGGATGATTTACACGCTAAACTGGACCGCCCCCCCCTTCCCTTCTCCAGGTCAAAGTATCCCACTCACCCCCTTCTCTTCCTCTCCTTCTTTTTCCACACAATGTGATTTTTGTTAATGTGTGATTTGTTGCCTAATCTGTCATGTTGCACATTACAGTAGAGAGTGCTCCCTCCACCCTGACAGGCTTTGATTGTGAGAGATGTTTAGCCCATTGTGCGCTGGGGTTCTTTATGCACAGCCATGCCCTCTCCATATGGACGCCATTGTGGCTCGCAATTAATGATCACATTCAACTCCAACTTCCGCTTTCTCACACTGAACAGCAGGACATTAACATTCTGCTCCGACATGTAGCCAGTGGAGCAGAGGGCTAACAGGTACTACTGATCTACCGATCTTTCGTGGCTCACATTTCGTGGCAGTATTTGATCACTTTCTTGTGGCCAATAAATGTGTCAGAGGTGCATTTCACAATTTGTGTATTTGGTTGTCTGACTGCACTCTTTGTGGGTTGCGATAGCCTATTTATCTAACATTTTATCTTTGGTTATTTAATGCAGATATGAAGCTTTGTATGCTTATGATGTGTTTTCTCTTGCGTCATTGAATTGGGCGGGTTTTAAGTCGTGATTGGGCTGGAAACCGTCAGTCTGATCTGGCAGCACCGAGTGAGCGTGGTCACATGTAGGAAAATGAAGTAATCCTAAATATAAGAAATGTGAACAAACCATTATGTTGTTAGGGTGTTAACAAGTATTAAGGTGCAGTTATATAGCTCTGTGTTGCTGTGCTTATTCTTAGCGCCATTAACCAATGCAGTTTTATGGAGTGAGCTAACAAGGTCTGCCTAGGTCCTGTTAGGCCAGTTCAGCAGCCTGACCCTAAATGGATATATGACTCACTTAATGGACAAAATGCCCTGTGTGAAAACCCAGAACACCAAGCTCTGCTTCATAATTGCCTGCAGCCAAAAAGCATTTTAAGTATCGATCAATAGCCTTTTTCTTTGTATTTTAGCACAATGCCACGCTGATCATCCTTTATACTGGACATGTGGACTGTCATTTTGTCATGTTTTTAATGGTTAGCGGCAGACAAATCTCATAAACAACTAGAAAAGGCAGCTGTGCTGCTGAAAATCTTCAGTTAAAATAGATTAAAACACAACAATAATAATTAAAACACTGAAACAGTTGAAGTATTGTAGTTGAAGTGGAAGTTTTACAAATACTGAAAGTAGTAGAAGTGGCAGTTAATATTGTATATTGTGTATGAACAGTGGAAGTTGTGGGAGTTAGAAGAGCTGAAGAAGTCTTTTTTTGTTGTTTGTATTGTTGACCTGAGAGCTGAAAGGGTTTGAAGTGTCAAAGTGCAAGCAGTGAAAGGATAAATGGCAGTTGAAGAGTAAAAGATGAATGCAGTTGAAATGTCAGTTGACGTGTAACCCATAAAAGTAGCTGAAATTTCAGCTGAAGTGGAAGCGCTGAAGACAGTTGAAGTCTAAGATCTGAAGATGGTTGAACTGTGAGTTGAGGAATAACAATTTGATCGTGTGTGACACTGACATGTAATAGGTGAGAGCAGTTGAAGTGTCATGGAGCAGACGTGTAAGTGTAAGCACTTTAAATTTCATTTAAAGTGTAAGTCAATGAGACAGTGAGCTGAAGCCAGAAACTTAAACTGCGATTACAGAAAAACTCTGAAAGATGTGACAAAGCTAAAATAATACGATAAAGTACAAAGGGTGGTGGCTTGTTTAAATTTTGAATGACGTTTCTTAGTGAAAGTATGAAGTGAGTATGAAGAGGTTGAAGAGTAGGTGAAAAGGTTCAAAGATGTCCAAAGTTTGAACATTACGTCCATTCATTTGAATGGGCAAAATGATGACAAAAAAGTGAATAATTTAAATAAAATAATGAAAGATTTAACCCCTGCTGCAGTGAAATGTACTATTCTGTACGTAAGGTGAACAGTAGAGATTGACCAGGCCCTGTCGCTCCCAATTAGCCCGACTCAGCCTCTCACTGCTCCTAATTCAATCCTTCTGCTGAGCTCAGCCGGGAGTGAACAACTCACACACTTCACTACTTACTAACCCACTATCAGGAGGTGTGCACACTCTGCTAACATTTCACTGTCACTTATTAAAGATGCTACATGTAGCAACACTGATATACCGCTGTCAACGTAAATGTGATGCCTTTCTAGAATTGTCATAAACAAATATAAGCATCCAGCTAATTGTTCATGTAATTAACAAAAATAGTTCTCATAAACGTATCTGTCATTAGTCCAGGTGAGTTTGTTTCTCTTTGTCTTTCAAGTTACATTTATTTGTCATTCTACAACACAAGGCTGCACAGTGAACTTAAAGTTGTAGCGTCCTTCATGCTACACACACAGAACATGCTGTATATAGAAATATTTAAAATTAGAATAGAATAAAAATAAAAATAAAAACAATATATACAGTTACTTTGAGGTGCATTAGGCAGGACTGGAATGTAAGATGATACTAAACCAACCACAAAATAAGTATATTGAAAATTGGTGGTCTGAGGTTTTAAATTAGATTCAGAATCATTCAGACTTTTAATTACAGCCATATTCGAACTGATTGTTCTGTGTTTGGATTCAACACAATCTACATTCCAGTCTTATGTAATAATGTACCTTATGTAATGTAGAAGACAATAAACATGTGTTGTGGTTTTTCTCAGTGGCCTGTCACGCCTTCCTACAGTGACTGTTTATAGAATAAGCTTTTGCTTTGTTTGCTGTACTAGAAAAGCATCCAAACCTGTTTTGTGCCGTAAAGCCACCTCTCTAGTTGCTAATCCATCAGATTTCCAGCCTATTTCGACCTTATGACACGTCATCAATAATTAGCTTGTCTGGACAATCATTTGGCCCTTTGTACGATCAGTAATTCTAAAAACCCCGTAAGCTAATTTTGACATGACATACTTTTTTCCACAGTAGCTCAGTGGCACAGAGCTGATTGGGAACCAGCCTGATTATTCATCGTCAGTAATGTTTATGGAAAATTGGCCCTGAATCTGCCATAAAAGATCCAATCACATCTCTGCTAAGATCTCATGACATAGCCGCTGGCACCACTCACAACCTCTTATAGAGCCCTTGTGACTGTGTTTCACAGCTTTTCTTTTGGTTTAAGTGTTAAACTGTTTCATTTGGTAGGGTTATCCTCAAGTTTTCTTTGGTGTATGCTGCTAAAGTGGTACACCTGTAGCCTGTTACACGCTGGGACGGATAGTGTGTCCTGTAGTTTGCATAAAAAAAACATTGGCTTGCAGTCAGAACCATGGCACAGCAATTGGCACAGATTCATATACACTGTGAACTCAGTTCTGGGTGAATTTAATGTAAGATAATTTGACACATTTTTAGGGCATTTTCAAACTTTAAACGCCAGCTAAACAGCTTATGTACATGGTGGGAAAAGCAGTAACTGGAATGTTGCAGGCCTGCAAAAAGCTTCCATCCCCAAAATGCATCCCTTAAAAGGCGGCGTATCTTGTCAAAATGACAATAAGCAAGATACTGAACCTGTCTGCTCACTCATTGCAAGTCATTCTGAATAAGAGCATCAACTAAATTCAATGAAATGGACTGCATGCTGGGCTCGCTGTCAGGGAGGCAACCCTGCAGCGAAAGGTCAGAGGTCCAGTACTTGCAGTAACAACCAATGTGTCCATCAACAGTCACATGCCCTGTAAAAGTGACCTTGGACAAAAGCACTGGCTCTCTATCTGCTCACTTACTGTAAGCGGCTCTCAGGAAGATTGCCAGCTTAACGCCTGGGATGTAAACATTGCACAGTTTATTTTTATTTTATTGTTTTTACCACTTCCATGAGCTCACATTTCAATTTCTCTCCCTGCTTATCCAGCCTGCGGAGGTCGTATACAGCTGCGATAAAGAATAATATGGGCCAGAGAAACAAAAAGTAAGCCGATCTCTTGTTTTGGAGCAAGGAGGATGTGACGGAGGTAGAGGTTACAGTCCAAGTGGAACGAATGAGAGCAGCCTCCTCACCAGCGGGACGTATGGGGGATCATGCATGTGTGTGTTCTCGTTGTGCAGTGACTGACAGCCGGTTTCAAGTGAACAGGAGGGAAACCGGAGACGAGGAGGTCAACAGACACTGGGCTCGCTGGCTCAGGTTGATTGGGTCAGTGTTTCCACTCACACCTCACCATCCCTCGACAGACTGCGCTGCAAAAAAAAAAAAAAAAAAAGAAAACACCCATCTGAACAAGTCATTTAATCTAGTATATCTAATATAGTGTGGTAGCGCTTTTCTTCCAAGAAGTGAACAAATCCGCTACTCAGCTTGTTCCAACAATTGATCAGTAGAAGTAAATTACATCTAAATTACATCATATAGACATTTTGTACGGTGCAGTGGCAGCCTATAGGCTTCATAGAGGGTTTGTTTACCTCTTTGTGCCAGTATCCCATGATGCCCGGCTTACCAAAAGAATTCGTATAGAAACTGATACCTACAAGGCTGCGATGATTACGAGGGATCTTTACAGGGATGCATTCACAAGGATTATGCAAATGTGTTCTCGCTCAGCAGCCGAGGATGAGGATACAGGATCCTGGGGAGGAAGTTACTTTAGCTGGGACAAAAAGCCCCGGGCAGCAGCAGTAAACAAACTGAGACGTGACAGTTAGACACACTGAGAGACACCCACAGGTCATATCTGTCACCACTTACTGCTCTGTTTTCCCTCCTTCTCTTCTCTTCTTAACTGCTTTTACTTATTCTTACCTTTTTTCCCAGCTTAACCCTAATATTCTGTTTGCATCCCCTGGAGACCCCGGGACCCTCTTTAGCAGCTCCGAAGACACACTAAAAATGATTTAATCAGCTTGATACCTCTTGACTTTAACACATTTTATGAGAATCACTCATCAGAAGTCAAACACAATGGATTTATCGATGTCCAAAGCTGAAAAAGTCATTGTTACAAAGCTGAAAACGAGGCTGTTTGTTAGTTTATGAAAAGTTGACATTTCGGAGATGCATGTTTTTCTCAGGACAGTGATGCTCTAAACCTGTGATTGGTGTTGATAGGACTTTCTACGCAGCCTTACCCCTCCCAAATCCCAAATAAGTGTGTACACGTATACACAAACATGCACACGTACAGTATGGGAAACTCAATTTAAATTTGCTTCATTGGAATGACCTGCAAAGACATTTGTGTTGGCTAAAGCAAATAAAAAGAAAACAATTGTGATTATAGTGCAAACTGGTTACAGTATAAAAGAAAAGGATTATCAACAGTGAACAGTAAAGAAAATCATTATATATCTTCATGTTTTATGTTCATATTGAAAGAAGTACATCCAATCAGATTCACATGCAATCTTTCTCTCACCCACAAACGCTCCACCTTACTTTTGGCAAACACAGGAACATATATTTGTTCATGTAAAGCCAATATAACATTTAAAAAAATGAATTATTTCCTTATTTGGTTTAATAACAATGCTTTATGGCCATTTAAGTAGTTTGTCACCAACATTAAATATGCAGTTTATGCAGTTTTTATATCCCAGTTTGTGGGGAAAAAATATGGAGGACTAAAACTGACTTAATCATCAATGAATAAATAAAATAAGATGAAATAAATAAAATTAGTAAATACATAATAAAATCTGAAATAAATATAGAAATATTCAGTAAAACTACATAATTAACAAATAAATAAAAGCTGAAATTAATGCATTAATAAATAATTAAATGAATAAATAAATATTGGTAATTAATCAGGAAATTAAAAAATGATTTCATTTATTTTTGTGCTTCTACATTTGTGGTACTAACCTCACTGTAAATACAGAAAAAAAAGTAATTAATTGATTAATTAATTAATTAAGAAATACAGAAATAAATATAGATAGAAATGTATATAATCGTATATAAGTAAATAAATGTAGATTTGTATAAATGAAGAAATAATTTAAAGACATTTATTTATTTAGCGATAAATTACCTTTACATTTATTTTTTATTTTTTTTAATCTATTTATTTAATTATTAATAATTTCAGCAGTTTTTTAAAAATTAATTTAATTACCTCTCTACAGATTGTGTTATGATAATGTCAGAAGAAAGAGAAAAATATTTAAAAAAAATAATATTTTGGTTTTATTTTTCAGTTATTATTTACACATATATGGTCTGTGGGTCCCTGAACCATGAGGAAGTAAATTGCATTAAATTTTTGGTGAGATTGTTTCAGGACCTGTGTTTTACTCATAAACATTTCACAGTGTGGGGGATGCATGAGAGGCAGTTAAGACTTCATTCACACTTTTAGTAACTGTAAAAGCTCTGAGCTCACAGGCAGATTGCAACCGAGAGCATAAGCAAATACACGTATGCATTTTGTTTGCAGGTGCATGCAAACACACACACACACACACACAGAAACAACTAGTATCTCATTATATCTCAGTTGTGCCCTGCAGCAGGGTGAGTATTTAGACAGATGTCTGGAGGAGTTTGCAGGGAGTTACTGTGTTAGATTGTGAGCAAATTAGTTCGGACCCTGAGGGCTAAGTTGATGTCAGCCTTGGGGGCTCTGTGTGTGTGTGTGTGTGTGTGTGTGTGTGTGTCTTTTAGTGCAGAGCTGTGCATGTAAAAGCCAGTGTGTGTGAGTTTACTGGAGGTGGAGGACATCACACACGTCCCCGTGTGCCTCTGCCAGTGTCCAAAAATAAATGGGGACTTGCGTGGACCTCCCTTGTTGACGAATTCATCTGAGGGTAAAGGTCGCCGATGTGTCAGCAGTGTGTATTACGTTTTTCTGCTTGGGTTCCTCCTCATCTGCTCTTCCTCCTCTTCAGTCTTACATTAACTTTAATACCTCTTCACATCTCCTCTCTCGTCTCCCTCTCGATCTGCATTTGCTGTGGCAGCTGTTGCTCTTTTTAATTTTAGTAGGCCTGTTGGCTGCCTGGTGATTAATTGGACAGCGAGGCTCAGGTTGTAAATAGATGTTCTATTCTCACGGTTGTTTTCCCCGGTTAGGAGACCACGCAGCTGATTAGAATACGCACTGAATATGAAACACAGCAGGTGCTAGAAAGCCCAGGGTTAACGCGAATAACACACAAATACAGTCAGTCACACAGTGTGTGTGTGTGTTTCCACTGACAGACTGGATGCATGTGACTATAAGCTGACTACACAGACATGTGAGCAATGCACATTCGTGTATTTTTGCCTGTGCCATGTTGTTATCGCATATGAAGTAACCAGAAAGCCCAAGATGTTGCTCCTGAGTCATAGTCCTATAGTCCCATTTCCAAAAGGGCAGGTCACAACAACACAACCCGCAGCAGATGCAGTCCTACTGTCCATCAGCAGGCGGCCATGTGTCCCCAGAAGAACAGTGGCTCATGAGAGACCATTACAACGAGCCAAAAACATTGGTAGCCTACTATTTGCTAGAATTGCTAGCTAGGCTACTTGTATAACCAGTGGAAGAGTTGTCTTTCAAACAAAAAACAAATAGTAAAACACTAACTACCTTCCACAGATTGTGAATCTGAACTGATTTAAGCTACTGAATTTATTATCGTGTTTCTACAAAGCATAATATTGTTGCACTGTTAGCATATGGCACCATTAGCGCTATACGCAACACAATTTTAAGCTAGGTAATGTTTGGGAGAATGTTTCTCACCAAAACTCACTTTTGGGCAAACTTTAGACTTTAAACTTTAGACAAAGTTAACATACAAAACACTACAAATGTGATTCAAATCCTCAATGCAACATTTTAACATGTCAAAAAGAGGATTACAAGAAAAACAAATTCCTCTCTCCAAAATGTGACATTGGACTCTTCATCGGTAGTCGTGCAAACATTTATTTATGTATTTAGACCTTGAAAGCCACATTCAAGGATTCATTCAATACACAACATACTACTTATTTCTATCACAGAGAGTCATTTTAGCTCATACAGTCAACAGTGTTCTGTAAGGCTATAGCATTAAGCACAGTTTAGCCTAGTATGCTAGCGCTGGAGCTCTTTCAAATGACCCTGCACTTGCATGATGTAGCGGTCCCTCAAGACTGTGTCCATAGCTCCAGGCTAGCATATGTTATGAAAGCTGATGGATGAATTAATAAAACATATGAATGAAATTAAGTATTAGGTCAGGGGCTGTCAGCAGAGGGCACACTCAGCCAGCAGGCAACAACTTATCGAACAAAACTGACGGTGAATAAGCTAGCTAGTTTTAACTTCCCGTTAAATATTACGGTTAAATGGCGAAATAGAGCTCTTAGTTGCTTTTTTTTTGTTTTCAAAGAGACTGCACCACAAAAATACCAGCCAGGTGCCCCCAATCTCCCAAGCTAACTTGAGAGTGGTATCAATCCTCTCATCTAACTTTCAACAAGAAAGCAAATTAGCATGAAACTATTCCTTTAAAATGGCTACACAAACTGCAGTTTTTTGAGTTAAAGGTAAGTTCATCCAGATTTGTCCCTCTAGCCATGCAGGTTTTATTTGTCCAAGTTTTCAGACATCCGTCTCTCTGAATACTGTTAGCATTATTCAATGCCCTTATATTAAAGTTTTCAACAGCATGCGCTTGCCAGCACATTGGTTTTAACACTGCTCCTCTTGCTGGATTGTTGGCTCCTGCTGCTGTCATTTGGTTGGAATAGCCAAAAAATAACAGTTTTCATAACATGCTGTTATTATAATTATCCTGTTTTGACAATCTACTATATTTTTAGTAGAAATTGTCTGAGTTTCAGCGACAGTTGGAGTTACTTGGTGAGTATTTTAAGCCGTAATGGCTCTCCTCCGCCTCCTCCGTCCTGCTTTAGTAGACACAACACAACACACAGCAGATCCCTCACATTGGAGTCCATGTGAACTCTTAATAGAGTCTGAAGTGGGGAAAAGGTGACTGGGTGTCTGCGCTGTCCAGTGTGTGCATTCACGCATGTGTAAAAACACAGTGGGGAGGGAGACAGACAGCATAATGGTTATCGAAGTTTCCTGAAATTACCTTTCAGCACAGAGGTGCCTGGAAACGTGTGATTGCTCTAACAGGCCAATTAACTGGCACGCAGGTGCGCATAGGTACACGTGTGCTCATTTGCGTGTTGATAAGTGTTTGTAGTTGTGTGTTAATGTGAGAGAAGACTACAAGAATAGACTCTGCTGTTTCCTGGATCTGTTGATGAGCCTCACCTCCTTGTATTTGTGTCTCCTGCAACTCCTAAAAACTAGAAAACTAAAAACTGCTACTGACAGTGAATATAATTATGATTATTTCCAATGCATCCTCTCACCTTATGTTTTAGCACTGATGTATTTTCCCCGCACACATGTCTGTCACTCAAACTTTGCCGTACAAAGACATTTCTATCCTTTCCTTTTTGTTGTTCTCCGTCTCTGCTTATCTCAGCTCACAGTAGCTTTTAAAAGGCTAGCGTTCTCACTGCAGGCACACTCACAAATGGGCAAACTCTTTCCTACACACACACACACACACACACACGGCCACACATACATTCACTTTTAGCGCTCACCTATTAATAGATCCGGCTAGGTCCACTGCCTTTCTAACGTCACTCCACTTGTCAGTAACTCTGCGCCTTGGAAACAGCACCCATGACACCACTAACCTATCACATGATGAGGAGAAATAGCCAACAATCCAGCTGCCCCTATCACCCGACCCACTGGAAAAAATAACCCAGACTCACGTAGGGCAAAGATGCCACCAGGCACAGGTTAAATCTATGGAGGCAACGGTGAGATTAGGGAGTAAAAGGGAACATTGACCAAAAAATATAAATGTGTGTAATAACAAAAAGCTCCTGGGAATGTCCAATGATTTGTGGTAATTCCTGACATTATCTGTAAGGTTGATAAAATCATACTTACCAGAATTTTGAGAAGACAGTGGTCTCCTGATAAAATTAACTCTTATTAGAGTGAAACTCTAGAAAATTTCTGTTGAGATTTGGTGTTGGAGCTTCCTCTTCTTTTCCCTGGACACATGCTTTTTTATTTTTAGCCTGTCAAAAAAAAAAAACGGAGGCAGTGGTGGGTTCTACAAAAGGAAGCGGTGAAAGCATTTTTAGCAAAACCTTCAGTTTTGGGTTTTTGCTGAACCCGAAGTTCCTGTAAAATCTTACATTTTGAGTGCCAGTGAATTTCATTATCCTTTGCAGTAGTATTTCATAAAACACAAACGTTGAGAAGATCACCAGTCAGACCACAGCAGACATTTAAACTAACACAATTACTAATAATAATGAAGATGGGTCCGTTCTATTCAAGTGTCCCAGTAGTGTGACGGTGAAACTCATCGTTTATTTTATTATGCTGCTTTTCCTACTGTCCAAATATCTTCCTGGGAAAAAAAAGCCTATTATGAACATTTTATTTTCTGGTCAGATCACAGCAGTTACAATACGTTTTAGCCAGAAAGGTAGAGAAGAAGGTAGAAAAAAGTATTGATACCTCCAAGCAAACATCCATACAAACCTCTTAAACTAATCCTGAAGCATGATTCACATCTGCTGTCCGTCTGCTTGTATATTTCCACCAAAATATTTGGCTAAATGGCTCCATCCTCACACATGACCATGTTGATCTAGGGAGCAGCTGGGCATTCATTTGAACAAAACAGAGCTCCAACTCCTGCTCTTCCTCTGGCCAGGAGAAGTGCTCCATCCGAGCTTGTGTGGTTTCCATATACCTGTTTTTCAATTTGTGCATAAAAACAATGCAGTGGAAACGCAGGAAATTCGACAAATGTAGAAATATCACTTAAACGTTTTTAGGCTTGGCTGAGGTGGAAATGTTAGAGTATCGATAAAAACAAATTGGGCACCTGACTGGAGAATTAGCGCAACCAGCTGTTAGCTATGAGATCTCTCAAAACCTTAACAGATCTGTACGGCTGTACCACTACAGGTAAGTGAGAAAATATGTGACTTTGGTGAACAGACCCTTTAAAGGAACAGTTTGACATTTTAGGAAATACATGCATTCACTTTCTTGCTGAGAGTTAGTTAAGAAGATTGATACCGCTCTCATATCTGTCCACTAAATATGAAGCTACAGCCGGACACTTAGCTTAGCTTAGCATAAAGACTGGAAGCAGGGGGAAACAGCTAGCAGTGGCTCTGTCCAAAGGTTTCTACATTCACCTACTCACTAATTAACTCATAACAATTGATTTAACATGTTTGTTTAATCTGTACAAAAACTCAGAGCCAAGCTAGCTGTTTCCCCCTGTTTTTTGTCTTTATGCTAAGCTAACCTAACTGTCTCCTGGCTGTAACTTCATATTTAATGAACAGGTGTGAGTGTGGTATCAATCTTCTCATCTAAATCTCAGCAAGAAAGCGAATTAGCTTATTTCCCAAAATGTCAAACTGCTCCTTTAAGTGCTCTAAAGCTGAGTAAACACCCTACTGAGCAGCTTGTGCTCTAAACATACTGAACTGTAGCCGCTACAGGATGTTTTATTTGTTTACAGAAATAAAATGAATATCTCAGAATATAAGCCGTAATACTTTACTGATGTTACCATGATATGTATAGCACCTTCACACAAACATACACACACCTGCTGAGCTACAGGCCAGAAATACGAGTGCTCACGCTGCATGTGAGTGGCATGCAGAAGTGTGACGTTACTGATGCATGTCACAGACTTGGGAGCTAATTTTGCCTTCCTCGAGTTGGCGTTGATGACAGGAACACAACCCTACTCCGCACACCAACAGGACTGTGTGAAAACGTATCTAAATGCATCCGTCCTCTCGAGCTCATATTCACCCATATACAGCGCTTACATCTGCGCCTACACCAGGAGACTCCTTCTATAGGTGTGGATGGTTGTATCAACAAATGTATGACTGTTTGGCAATTATGCAGGGAGGTTCCTAATGCTCAAAAGTCCCATAAAAACACAAATTCAGTCCCATTTTAATTAAACTGTGTTTATAAGGGAAAATCCTCTAATCTCAGATGTCGACATGTTGAAATAAAAGTGAATTTCCCAGCACAGCAATTTAGCTTTCGCACCAACAAGGAGACGTAGTATATATCCACAGTTCAGGGTTGTGTGTGGAGCTTATCACCGGACTAGAGGATGGAAGTGGAGGACTGTCCGCCTCGTGCACCAGCCACCGTCCTCTAATATCCAATATGACATCCCGACCTTCGCCTGCCTCTCAATTCTACCCTTTTGTTGGCTTTATCTCCACACACAGCAACTGTAAAGGTCATAAATCCTGAGAGCTCTCTTACACTGGCACAGGGCACTCAGACGCACATGACACAACACCACGCACATAGGCCCGAGACTGCCCTGTAATTGGGATTTCACGTAGGGTACGATAACTCCACGCCTGTGCCCCGAGAAATAATTATTCCCGGAGGATTGTGCTGCACATGAACAAATATCAGCTGCACTTTGTGCTTGAAGTTCAACCTGATTAAAACATTTTGAGCCATGTCTGGTGGTTAAACCCTCACAAGTGCAAGAGACACAAAGGAAGGAAAAGATATCATGGACAAGAGCTGCTGCAGTGAGCCTCAAGCACAAAATCAGTGACGTCTGTGAAATACCCGCAAGCCTGTACTTCTCATCATCCGATATTAATCTCCAGTATTGTCACACACCTTTCTGTCACTTGTGTGCTCACATACATGCACACAAGTGACATATTTGTCTGTTTTTTTCTTTTATTTCTCAGTGAAAGAGACAACACAGACTTGCAGTATTAATGGTGAACTGAATCTACTGGTTGTCATGGTCCGCGAAGGACTCTTGTTTTGGACTTGTGTGTGTCTTTCGTGTTTCCTGTTTTTATTTTGAAACCCCTGGTCTTGTGTTCGTGTGTGCCCTTTACTTCCTGTCATTGTCTGTTTTCCCACCAGTTTTGATTAGGTTCACCTGTGTCTTGTGCTCACCTGTTTCTGTTTCCCTCGTTGTCTCCTCCCCTATATAGACTGGTCCTCTCCCTTTGTTCTCTGTCGTGTCATTGTGTAATTTTGATGTCATGTTCCTGTGTTCAGTTCTTTGTGTTTTCCCTGTGTGTGGTTCCCGGGTTTTGTAAGTTTAATTTGTTAATAAATCTTTGGACCTATTCCGCCTCCCTGCCTGGATCTGTCTGCATTTGGGTCCTTCTCCCTGCTGCCAGAATGGCAAACCGTAACACTGGTCACTGTGAAGTGGATTGACATTAAACCTTTCTCTGCGTCTCTGGCAAGTGGTAGTCCAGTTCCAGACCTCTAGATTTCTTCTTTCTTTTTAGCGATTAGGGAAAATGAAATGACAATTTACAGTTAGCTAAGCCCCTCCCCCAAACAGCAATTGTCCAAGCAACCGTAACTACGTACGGCAGGCCTGTCAGGCTTTGCTGAAGCGTTGTGTATGGGACTAGACAGTGCATGAACGACGCTCACGCACTGTGTTTTACGGCACCCGGCATGCCGGTACAGCAGCAAGACTAGTGCAACTGGCACTTCAGACACAGCTACCGGTACTGCTGAAGCCAGTTCGCATGAATATTTGAAGGAGTTTTATGAACAAATCAACACAGATTCCAACGTCCGAACGTCAGCCACATCGGCAACAAAATTTGAAACCACACATCGATTTCCCAGTCTAAGGAAATGTCTGAGTAAATGAAGATCACAAGAAATCAACAAAGGGTAAGACCACGAGCCAGCAGCCACAATGTTCCTCCACCCAAGTCAAACTCACAGCATTTTGTTAAAGACTGGTTTCCCAACAACCTGTAGACAGACCTGAGGGGCTGGGGATGGATGGGCAGGAGGAGCTTCTATTGAAAAATAATAACTCGGAGCAGCTCATTTAAAAAAAAAAGATCTGGAAGAAATGAATGTGAACTAGTTCATTTTAATCTGTGTGAACTGAACTTTGAGCTAGCTCTTGTGAAGTGGGAACTTGCACAAAACTGCATCTAGATTTTCCAAGTCTGGCGTCAACCAGTCCCACACATAGAGCCACACAAATACACCACCAACACCATCACTTTAAAACCAGTGAGTTATTAATCAATGGGTTGTGGTCCAATGGTTCAACCAGTCCAAGGAATTTTTCACAACCTGACAACCCAAAAGTTGTTCTTATTAGTTGCTGATATGTAAAGCCTAATTAAATTATGTATTAACTGTTAATAAAGCCGATCTTCATCTGGAGACGTGTGAATGACTTTGGAGCCAATCCCCTCATCACATGTTGTGACGTCCTTCAACTGTTAAAGTCATAGTTAAAGTCCCCAGTGTATGTTGGAAGAGTGTTTCCTGGCATTAGAAGCCCTGACCAGGCACTTGTTAATTGCACTTCCTTAATCTTCAGCCACACAGCTGTTATAATGTTATTTATTCCCCTAAAAACACACACACACACACACACAAACACAAAATGGTAGAAACTATCTCTGCTGAACAGAGTGAAGAGATTCTGTGTGCTTGCCAGCCAATAAATGAATTTGAATTTGATCGCTGGCTCATTTAGTGGAATGGGAGTCTTGCTTAGCTGGGAGACAATTAGAGCCAATCAGCTATGAACACAGCCTTTCCATAAATCTTATTTTCGGGCCGTGCTGCGCAGAGTCCCACTGCTCATTCCAGTCTTACCTCAAACAAGACAACCCCCCACCCCTTTCCCTAAAAGGAACTGAGAGTATTGATTTTGCTGTGTGATAATTATAGCTTTCATTAACAGAGGCTGCAAAACAGAGCAGTCTCCTCCACAAGTCATTTCACCCCAAGGACACGTGTGTGTGTGTGTGTGTGTTTTGTTTTGTTTTCCCTGGATATGAGAGAGTGGATCTATTTGATGTCCAATGAATTGATTTGGAGCAGCTGGGCAGAAGTTATCAATAACCAGGTCAACTTTTGCTGAATCGGCCCGGTGTACTGTATCTGCTTTTTTTTCTCCAAGGTGCGGAAAAAATAACAATCCCTGATCAGAGGACCTCGGAGACCTACTGGTGACGTCAGGCTCCAGTACCCCTCTAATGTAGGCAGGTACGTGACCCTGCAGGTCTTGAATTGGATTCTGGATTTGATGTGGAAGCCAGCGTGCGGGAATCAAGATCATCAGTGTCACATGAGAACTTTTAGAGAAACTGCAGCACACAATGGGCCTGAGTTTAACACTGTAGAACCGAGATGTTCCATCACCTGAAGCTGCGTTTCCACCAAACACTTTCGGTATAGTACCCTTGAAACCCGTACCTACATGTACCTAAACCCTAGATTTGTCAGAGACAGTACTCTTAAATGTAAACAAAGGAACACAAGAACACAACGGAGGACATTGAATGTGTCGGTGCAAGAAGTGATGATTCTGTTGACCGATCAACGGACTGCAGTGTTTCTAGATCCACCTGTAAGTCCTGGGTCAGTGTGCTACGTACCTCAACAGAGGGGTAACGAAAAAACGTGACAGATTAGAGTGGTTCTGTTGGTACCATCCACAACTTCTGCCAATGGAAACACGAAAATAACCGTTTTAATGTGTAACGAACTAGACCGGACTGGACTGCTTGGTGGAAACAAGGCTTTAGAGACGAGGCCGACTGGAGCAGAAATAAGAACTTATTTTTATTAAGCTGCAGGAAATCATCTGCCATACAATTTTTAATAGAGTTCAGGAGGTTTAGAACATTTTGTGGCCAAGTCTGAATAGTTGTGGAGATATTTCAGTCTGGACCAAAGTGGTGGACGGACCAACATTGCCATTCATAGAGCTTCGACGCTAGTGTGGCTAAAAAGACACAAAGATTTAGATGTGGGAGGAAAAAACCTTGAAAGAAGAACTGCGCAGACAGACCAAATTAGAGAGAAAATAGAGAGGAGGAGGAGAAGGAAACTAGAAATTCTTCCTTTTTTGGGGGGGGGGGATTTTGTCTGTAGCACTGAGGGCCTTTACCTCAGCACAGGAAGGAGCTGGCTCAGGGGGAATATTGGGATTCAGCTCCAGTCCTCTTCCACTGTTTTCTATTCTGTCTGTGTGAAGCAGGGGGAGCCGGAGAGATAGACTGTTCTCTGTATCAGCACTCCAGGGGCTGCATGGCAGGCAGACACACAAGTTGCCAACAGTTTTCTCCATGGCATGGAAACGCTTCTCCTCTGCATGTGCACAGTCAAACCGGGCTGATATTTGAGAATTTATATTAGCTGCTTTGCTGTGCTTTTAGTGAAAGTGCATGCTGGGGCAATATTGCAAAGTGACACGGCATCTGACAGCCTGTGGCATTATAGCAGAGGGAGGAGTCGAACTCCCTTATGTGAAACATGTGTTTTAATGCGCCACGGCTAACCTTGGCTAGTCAGAGGAGCTGCTTGTTTTGGGCTATCTTAGTGTGTGTGTGTGTGTGTGTGTTTGTGTGTGTTAGGAGGAGGTACATCATCCCTCCACTTGAGTAGCGAGCTGCCCTTGGGTTACTGCAGTATTTCTCTCTCACTCTCTGTGGCCCGTTATTACTCTCTCTCTCTCTCTCTCTACCCTGATCTTCCGGGTAATTGTATCAGACATAAACATGCAGGCGCGCTTACTAGCATAATGCGTGCGCCACTGCAGTCACACACACACACACACACACACACACACACACGTACACACACACACACCCTCTCAGGGCAGATGTGCAGGCTTGAATGACCCGTTGCGTCTGAGCGGTTGCTAAAAAAAAAGCAGCTCTCCCCGGTTTCCGAGTTGATGGAATTGCATAATGAGTGTGATGTTCATTGTTCTTCCCACGGTAACAAGTGACGCTGACGGGCAACGGAGGCCAGGAGCGGCGGGGCGATTGAGGTAGATGCAGAGGAGAGGAAAAGCAGAGAGTGGCGAGAAAGTCAAAGCTGCGGCGAGTTGAGATTTTTATGACAACACAGCTCAGCAGCTTAAATCACAAAGTGTCACATCAAGCGAGAGGAGCAGCCCATTAACACTGACTGGGATACATGCTGTTTACCCGAATGACATTCTGCTGTTGGGTATGGACACTTCTCCTCCCACGTGAAACAAAAGCTCAGAATGAGTCAGTTTGTGAAAGCTGAACTCATTGTTATATATCTGGTATATGCTGGTATAAAGTGTCACTGGCCAAGCACAAACATGAGCACGCTAATCCGGCCCTGATTTTTGGCTGGTTTCATCTACAACAATGCATCATATTTTGATAAACTCATCAAGTCTGAATCTGTAAAGTAACTTGCTGTCATGAATGCAGTGCAGAAAAAAAAAACAATATTTCCCCTTTAAATGTAGTGGAGTGCAAGTATAAAGCAGCATACAGCTAAATTACTCAAGCGCTCGTGTCACGTTGCAGGTTTTCTTGATTTTAAAGTTTGCTGCCGCCTGCGTAGAAAGTCACATACTCAAAGCTTTAAATCAAGACAAGTGGA